>KN891382.1:15186-35725 GCA_000934455.1 Apostichopus parvimensis
GAAGAGGATGATGTCTTTAGGACATCAGATGAAAATGGGAATCACAAGTCCATGTTAACAGAAAATAAAGTGGTTTCTTCTGCCACTAATGATGAGGTGGATGAAAAAGACAATGTTCTTCCACTTCCAGAATTAGAACTGCTGGACAAAACTGAAGTTAACATAGAAGATAACATAGGGGATGAAGAGGGTTATCCCTCAAAGTGCAAAGTAACTTCCCAAGATGAACTACCTCAGGTGAGCACATGCAAAAGTGAGGACATGGTCTTGGTAAAAGATTTAATGATTTCCTCTAATGAGACTTCCGTGGAAACTGAAGGTGACGGTAGAAAGGTACTCGGCAAAAACAAAGCAGGACAGGAGGAAGTGGGTGTCAGAGTTGAAACTTTTACTGCAAGTGCAAGAGTTGTTGATGCCTTCCCGCAAAATAATGATGAAAAAGAACTATCTGAGAGTTGTGAAAGAGAAAATAGTGATTTGGTGAAACTAGTTTCACTGAAAGAAAAGGCAAACAATGAAGTGTCTCTTACACAAATGAAGTCACCATGTGACATCCCCTTACCAGAGGAAGAGATCTCTCATCCAGAGATAGATGGACGAAAACATGCGGGCATTGCTTCTCCAGAGGAAGAAAAGAATGAAAGGACAAGTCCATCCAGGTTTCAACCTCAGCTGCTGGATGAAGCCCACGGAATTCAGCTGGCTGCTCTTTTGGCTCTGGATGCCAGTATGGAGGATAAAGAGGCAGTGAATCCCAGGGTGCCACTCTTAAGAGATGAAGAAGGATCGGACTCTGGTAACGAGACCATTGCCTCTGAGTGTGCAGATGGCCCGTCCAGCGAACCACCAAACAGTCTGATCGGTGTGGATGCACCCATGGGCGCAGAAGCAGCAGATGCATCCGTAGCAGTTGGAGATAGCACTTTGAACCTATTTGGTGTTTGCGATAAGTTTTATGACCTGGCAGTTGAAGAAGGTGTGGATGCTAGGTCTCATGGTCTTGGGGTTGCCATTGATCTTGATACACTTGCTAGCATGCAAATCCTCCTTTCCGTCAGTGCAGGGACAGAAGACGTTGAAACCCTCAGCGAGCACAGAGCAGGCACACCTTCAGACCTCTCTAAAGAGCTGGAACAGAGCTCAAATGAAGAACCAAATGCAGGTCAAGTTACAAGAGATGAAAGTCTTTCACCAAAAGGATTGGAACAGATTGATTTCCTAATCGCTTCACTGACAGTTCAGCCTCCTCCTGGGTTTGACGACACTCTGGACGAGGACACGCTCGTCATCACGCCTCCGCCGTCCTTTGACGATGGTTCACAAGGCTGTGAAGTACAAGATTTACCAGATGAACATCATCCACTTGATGCCACTGGAGATGTCAAAGCCCCATCCTCTAAGAGCTTGTTATCTAGCAAACGAGATGCTAGAGACACAGACGCTGTTCCCGGCTGTGAACTTGAGAGTACTGAAACCCCTACAGAAGCTCCACCCATCCAACCACCAAGGAGGAAGCGTATGCTGATGTTCATTCCTCAACCAGAGGTGGCTCCAAAGAACAAAATAATTCACAATGATGGACTACAAGAAGATGGAGAGAAGTCTACTCCTACCCCACCTCCGAGAAGGAGAATTTCAAGGAAATCCTCCAGCAGCATTCCAGGACATCCAAATCGGAGTAACAAAGAGGGCTCTTCTGTCGGCGAGACTGGAAGGGTAAAGAAACCCTTGCAGCGCAGTGCAACCTTTACTCAGGGGGAAGATGACTCTAAGGGAGGTCAGAGACTTAACAGTGGAAACGGAAATGTTCCTTCTGGTAAACTGTTGCAGGATTCTCCATCTTCATCACCTAGGAATCGTCATAACCTCATCGGCGACTCGATCTCTAAAGTCTTCTCACCAGTAAGGTCATGGAGTTCCTTCAAGGAATCCATACTATTGAGGGCCACCAAATCACGTCCCAGAACGAGCCTGAAGTCTCTCTGGCCCAAGAGTTCCTCGGGGGAAGCCAACGAGGAGGAGGTGCAAAAGTGTCAGTCTATGGAGGACATCTTAGGAGGCTTGGACGAGGAAGTAGATGACGATGACTTTGCAGCTCCGATGATCAGAGAGAGGTTGAATTCCACCTTGCGCCGCAGCGAATCCGTCGGGGGGAGTCTACAGAAGAAGATCACGGATGAAATGATACCCGATGTGAAGACTTGCGAGACTGTGGTTTTGCAGCAGGAATTCTGGCGCAAAGCTGGGATAAGCACCCCACCACCAAGGAGGCCTGCACCTCCAGTCCCTGGCCATCCTCCTTTGTCCAAAAAACATGGCAGCTTACAGGAAGTCAATATTGTTACAAGTCAGGTCAACGTTACAAGGTCGGTTGAATCAGACTTTGATGAAGCAGGAGGAGACTCTGAGACGTGGTCGCCCACACCGCCTCCTCTCCCGCTGTCCAAACCTCCAGAGAGTGCAAGTTTGCTGGAGGCTAAATCGTCATCACTACCGGTTGGGAATAAAAGGACCATTGCAGAAGATGTCATAAATCATGTGAAATGTAAAGAGTACAGCACTTTAGAATCGGTACCAGACGTTTACATGGACATTCAGATGCTGTGTCATGTTTTGGAGACGACTGCTAACAACAAGCACGACGTTGCTGTGACAACGGAAGGTTTCAACCAGCTCAAGGATCACCTCATGTTAGAGATACGAGAATTCACCAACAACAGCAAGATGCTTGTGACAAGTCTAAACCACCCTGTCGAAAGTCTGATGTCGTCGATGAACGAATGCATGCATACCTTAGCGAGGTTGGTGATGAGTGGACAGCGAACAGTCTGCAGCCTGCACTCAGAGTTGATTGCCAGCCGTTTGACACATAAGGTAGGAGAAGAAACTCCTTGTTACAGTTTTTGAGGTCATTCATTGCCTCTGAACCTAAAATAGCTGCATTTTGCATTTCAAATTGCCATAATCTCTTGGCACCTGGGGGCGCTTACAATTGAAATTATAATAACGTACCTTGAAAAAATGGTCTGCTACTCCAAGTCCAGCGAAGCTGTAACGAGAATGACAAAAACAATACAAAGACTTTGATTGGTTGCAATCGAAAAAAGAACCAAACAGAACAAAAGCATTGAAATCAATTTGGGGGGATCAATGCAAAATTTTCTAATTTGGCTTTTTTATTTGATGCATGGTAGCATGAATAGTTCCTGGGGAACAACATGTGTGGAATAAAAGTAAATTCATTAATTAGTTGGTTTGCTTTAACCTTTATTTGAGGAACAAAATATGGATCTCATCGTTGATGAATTTGCGATCTTAATTTTTTAAGTAATTTCCTGTGCGTTTGGTAAAATTGCAGACCAAAATTAAAACAAAAATTGTTGTGTTCATTTTACCCACTCCTCATTGACATCATAGCTAAGACAGATCAGTTTAATTTGATAATGAACAATAAAACAATTACTGATTTTTTTTTGTACAGATTTGTGATGTCGCTGATCATTTTACATCCGTGCTGCAGTTGGTCATTGAATCCAGAGGTAAGGCAAACAACAGTAACATGGTTCAAGACGTCCTGAGGCAGGCGCAGACGATGGCCGTGTTATTGTCTTCGTTAATGAGGTCTATCAGAATGATGCAGAATTACAAACAAGATGGTGATCGCATTATCCTATGAAGGGTGATGCTTCCTGCAAAATGGGACAGAGAGTTGTGGAAAAAAATCAATTTGATGGCAGTCATGGAAAAGAAGTTGAATTGCTTTCTTTGCAATCTGTTGACTGAGGATGAGGTCGATCAATTAATTAGAATGACAATCAAGTCGATGGTTGGTTGCATCATCATATGAAGATGATATGAGTTCCTATACGGAACAAGAAAGATTGAGGCAAGAATAATGATTGCAGTCATTGGGAATGTAGTTGAATGTTTGTTGCAATCAGTCGACTGAGGATGAGGTGGATCAATTAATTAGAATGACAATCAAGTCGATGGTTGGTTGCATCATCATATGAAGATGATATGAGTTCCTATACCGAACAAGAAAGATTGAGGCAAAAATAATGATTGCAGTCATAGGGAATGTAGTTGAATGTTTGTTGCAATCAGTCGACTGAGGATGAGGTGGATCAATTAATTAGAACGACAATCAAGTCAGTGGTTGCATCATCATCTGGAGATTAGATGAGTTCCTCTACGGAACAGGAGAGATTGAGGCAAGAATAATGATTGCAGTCATAGGGACGTAGGAACGACAATCAAGTGGTTGCATTATCCAGATAATACTCCACAGGAAATGGAAGGTTGATATTTGAATGTTGCAATCAGTAGACTGAGGATGAGGTCAGAATCAGAATTAATGAAAACTACAGTTGAGTTATTGCTTGCATTGGTCCCATAAGTTGATGCTACCACAGTACAAGATAGTTTGAGGCACAAATATACGATTTCAGTTATGGAAAATGTATTTGAATGTTTATTACAATGTGTCGACTGAGAATGAGGTCAATAAGGATGTATCAGAACTGCAATCAAGTCAGTGAATCTGTTCTCCTCTGAAAAGAACAAGAAATATCTGAACAGAATTGTTGTGCAAATACAGGTTTACAGTCCTGGGTGAGAAGCTCTGAGTGGCCAAAAATCAACAAAGTGCTTCATTTAGTCGCAAAGATTTAAGTCTGGAGAGGCAACCAAGGTAAATGATTATGAGTTTAGTCTTCTACCTTAATAACAAAAACCAATTACTCAACTATTATTCTAGTTACAATAAGACAGGTCAACGTTACTGGTATTGACTGCAATGATTAAATACGACATAATGTAAATTATTCATTTCAAAACCTTTTGTACAGCAGTAGCCATTCTAGAACTGAATGTACGACCCCCTTCCCCTCCCCCAATAGCTTATCAAGGATAGCTGACTTTACATTACACTTTATGCAAAAAACCTTAGATATCAAAAACTCTCTTGTGTATATATTAGAAATTTAAAACATTTTAAACAATATAAAACACCGTTTTTGTAATGTCTTCAAAAGACAGCTGAGGTAGCGCATAAAGGAGATCGAAAGGATCCATTTGGCCTGCATGCATATTCATGATCCTCTCAGCCTGCATATTCATGATCCTCTCAGTCTGCATATTCATGATCCTCTCAGCCTGCATATTCATGATCCTCTCAGCCTGCATATTCATGATCCTCTCAGCGTGAATATTCATGATTACCTAGAACTGAACATCCTATTACCCATGAGAGGGAAAAAAGCCTAGGAAATCTTCTTCTCCATAAAGAATACATTGCATAGGAAGTGTGTTCTATTGTTCATGGAAATGCACTTTCTATAAGATGTATCCTTATGCTTGAACCTGACTGAAGAAGGTGAACTTAAAATTCAACATCCTGCCAAGGACAACAACATTTTAACATTTAATTTGATAGGTGAATTTTATCAATCAATGAAAGCAATTTTAGACAAAAAAGGAGTTATGCACAATGTCCTCTAAAGTTCATGCATTTTTGTTCAATTTTTTTATGTCCTTTTCTTTTTAGCCTAAGTGTTTGTACGTTAAAGGACAACAACCTTCTAAACTTTAATAGGATAGGAGAGTTTTATCAATCAATGAAATCAATTTTAGACAAAAAAGGAGTTATGCACAATGTCCTCTAAAGCTCTAAAGTTCATGCATTTTTATTCAATTTGTTTATGTCCTTTTCTTTTTAGCCTAAGTGTTTGTACGTTAAAGTGTGCTTAGACTACATGTGTGCCTTTATACAGTGACTTTTAATCAGTAGTGTGTGTGGTTGAGTAGAAACTAAGGTATCTAGCATACTTATGTGTACTGCATTAGTACTGTATATTTATATCTATATTTCTATATTAAAATACCTCTTGAAGTATATTTACTTTGTTATATTTTGTAATATTTTGTTACGCTTATTTTAGTTGTATAGTGTTACTGTAAATTTACTCTTTATCATCTTTCGTTAACTATATAGTGCCATCAAGACCGGTCATGTCAACCGGTCAAGTCGGACGAAATATTAATCCATTTTAAGGCACGGTGAAGCGTAAACAATCGAAAGATAAAAGTAATTTGACAGTGGACGGAGTTTTGGTCGTCAATCAGTGTCTTGAGTCTTTTTTGCCTTAAAACCAGAATGTTTACCTAAGGTATGTTCCAAGTAACGATGCATGTAAAACTTTACCCACATACCTCTGAGAACAAAACACAAATGTATTTTCACAGAAACCCCAAAATGGCCGATAGACTGCACTCATCATGGTTACAGTGAGTTTGTTAAAATCTGTTGTAATTACTTTGAAAATTAACCGATTTGATGTATGAGTAAACCTGTCGTGTCGCACACAGAGTAAAATATGCAGTCGCTCTGCCTACTTTTATTTTTCTGCCTCCGAAATAAGGGAAGGCATTGGCAGCTTTTTCTTTCAAAACGAGGATAGGCTTTGTTTTCCAACCTAGTTGGGTTGTTCACATGTTGGTAATCACTTTGGGTCAATTTCATGGGAAGTTTTCGAGTTGTATTGTTGTTTCAAGTTGTTAAGGTATTACATCATTATACACATTATGCTAATATATATATATATAGTAAAGTATTGAATATTTTGTTTACAACTATAAACAAACGTCTCCCAGTGACTCTGAGATATGCAGCAGTAAATCCCAGTGCAGCTTTTCTGACATATAAGGTCAACTATAATTAAAGTGAAACTGTTAAGGCTTTGTTACACCTGATGTATTTTCAATCTGTGTGCCTTTTTTATTATTTACCATGTTAATTGTTTGAGACTGGGTCTCATCTAAATATTTTAGGTTAGTTTACTTCTAGCATATATGACTCCTAGTGAAACATATTTTGTAACATTTCATCACCAGTGCAGCTTCTCTGGCAATCCTACTGTGGCATTTTATTGCTTCATAGGGAATTTTGGCCAAGGCTCATCGGACATTCTGTCGGGGATTTTTCTTCATACACAGGTTCTATCGTGGGTGACTTTTGTAAACATTCATTGCATTCTTCACATTTTATATTTACATAATCATATCTGTTTGTGTAGTCGTTGTTTCTGTTTTTCATATGATAATGCACCCATTAGCATTGCGTTACCTAACAACAAAAAATTTCAAATTCTCTTCATCAATTAAAGTGGTTCGCCAAATTAGATTGTCTTTCCTTTAATACATTCATTCTTTTTATCCTGTTCTGATGTTTCTTTTTGTATTTCCTTTGTTCTTTCTATGGCGGGGGGGGGGTCTTTTTTCTTTAATTTTAATGGATTCTAATTAAGAGTAATCAATGTTGTTAATTAAGATTCTACTCTCTTTCTAATGTTAATTGTTATATATATTTTCTTAGTAGATATTTCTTCACACCCTAACCATCTGATTTGAAATTTGATCATTCACCTTGCTATTTGCCATTAAGGTACTATTTTATCTGTTTTCATTCTACGGTCTGACTAAGGTTTCTATTTACATTCCAATTTACTTTGTATTGTTTTCTCTTGTTTTTGTTTTGTTTTTTCGGTCTTCTGCAATGTTACTATGTCAAGGTATTATTATTATTATGTTCATTATTTATAGTATATATGTCTGAGCAATTGCACCTTCTATTGTTGTTAATAGTTTTATAGCAAATTATGGAATTAGGAGTCTTGTAGTTTGAAGGGGGTCGGGTAGGGGCTGGGGGTGGACTGGAATTAGGAATGAGGAGTCCCGTAGTTTGAAGGGGGTGGGGGGGGGGGGGGGGGGAAATAGATGTCATGGATTAATGCTGTAAATTGGTTGTTTAATGGTATATTCTGAGGAAAATATATTATTTATTACACCCTAGAGGAACCAGGTGCAGTTATTGTTAGTTATTATAAGCAAAATTGGACAAAGACATTTGTTTTTATGTCACACCTTGTAAGGTTTTCTGTTTTTTTTTTTCACACAACTTGGCTTACACTTTTACAGCCTGCTTATGAATTTTGTATCAAATATGCATGGTAGAAAAACAATTAACACACATTTATCACTCCCTGACAGTAGGGAGAATGATTTGTGTATGCTGGTCATATACAGGAGAGCTGACATTTGAAATTAGACTGCAAGGTACTAACAGTTTCAAAGCAAAATTAGATTGCGAAGGTATTAATTTATAGTTTCATTTGGGAAGGATATTGTACAGTCTGTGCCTGTTTGATGATAATGTTGCAACTTTAAACATTCCTGTTTTGAAAAATGAGAGAAAATTTGATAATACAAATCATAAATTATGTAAAAAAGAGTCATAAATAGTAATAATAAATCAATATCGAGTTACTTGATTTGTTCAATTTTGAACTGAAAGTTACAACATATTTAACCACTCTGTCTTTGGTAAAATTTGAATAAGTGATCAAAAAATGATAAAAACTGTTTAATGGGGAAAAACATATGTGAATATATTTTCTTAAAATAAAGTAGAACATTTTTGAAGGGGCTTTCCAGTGTCTATTAAGGTTACTTTTCTATATTTTTTAAAATATAAAATAGAAAGAAAAACAAACAGGAAATTCTTGATATGATATTCCTGTCTTTGTCACCAGATACTTTCATCCAGATAACAGCTTCAACATTAAAGATACTTTCATCCAGATAACAGCTTCAACATTAAAGATATTGTTAGTTGCAGTAATATACCTGGTTACCATTGATAGATGTCTCTAAATGTATTTTAAGTTTGATATTTAAGTGGTGTGTGCATTTGAAAGATTAAATTATATCTCTTCAAAGCCAATCTCATCAACACATGCGCTGATCCAATAATACAAAGGGTTTACCACTCATCCCCTTGGCATTTTTTGGTCATATGAAATTCTGGTTAAATGTGATTGTCAGCAGGTGATAATAGGGCAAAGTATAGGTACTTACTAAATTTACCTTTATTGATAGTTCTCATGGTTTCCATAGTATTTGTAACCAAAAAAAGAAAACAATTCTTTCTTTTTTTTAAAACTCAAATGAAAACCGATCAACAGGCAATCTTGGGGAATCATCTTGGCATCGTTTCAGTTTAATCATAATGAGCAGAAAGCGAAAAGAAAGTGGGATTAAATTGTGAAGTTATTAAAAATTTTAATCAGTATTAATTGCAATGTCATTTCAATGTTGGTACAGCATCTTGGCATTGTTTCATTTTAGTAATTAAAGCAGAAAGGTTAAAGAAAATGGGGTTAAATCATGAACTTGAAAATATACGAATTCAAAAATTTGAAGAATCCGTCTTAATATTGCAATGTCATTTCATACAGAATTGTGTAAAAAAAAAAAGGAGAAAAAAAGTCTACTTTCCTCCCAAATTTGTACATGCATGAATTCCTGTAATTTGTGAGCAGTAAACGTTTACAAAGTATCGAACCCTAGGAATGAATCCTAGATGATCTGTTCAATTATTCACTTGTTTGATTCTTCTTCTATCGTGTTTTTTACTCGAAGTGTTAATTGATATTTTTGTAAAGTAAAATTTGAATTTATATCCATTTTAACCATTGTGAAGGTTTTGAAATTCTAGTGTTTTGGGTACAATATAACTTTGTGAGAAAAGAATGACCATTTTGTTCTGTTTATTCTATATTTATAAATTCATGCCCACAACCACCCCCTACCCGGCCCTATCGATGTCAAATGTTGTTGGGGTAGTCACAGACAGACACTATCACTGACATAACACTTTCGTCTCAGTACTTTCGTGATCTAGAAGGGCAGCCTGTGAGACAACTCGTATCAGATGTTGGCCATATGAATCATTAAGCTGTCTGTTAACAGATGTGTCATACAGTCAACCTTTATAATTCACTTAGAGTGTGGGGGGGGGGCGGGGCTATGTGAAACATGAAATTATTTCCTGCAACTTGCAACATGAGAACTGGTTGCAGGTGAATTTTGTTTTTCTTGAGTAAGGGCAGATCATGGCAATTTGTCTGAAATCTTCGACTGTCACCATCAATTGGATACAGGTTTCACATAACCCACCTACCCAATAATTGAATTACATATGTTGACTGTATCACACGTCAGTTAACAGATTACTTCGTGATACCCATATGGCCAACATCCGATACGACTTGTCTCACATGTTTCCCTTTAATCACCGTCATTAATGAAAAAATGTTACTTTATCTTCAAAATGATGTGTTTATCCTAAAACGAGTCCTTTGGTAATAATTGTACTGTAGGCCTACAATCACTGGCATAGAGGGGTTAGGCCGGGACAGGACACGGGGTGAGGGTACGTATTTACTCCTCGTCAATTTGCTAAATATAACATGAACTAAGGAGAAAAGTTCGAAAGAAATTTCAGAGTGATTGCTGTTTCTGACAAGTTTGTGTCTGAATTCATTTAGCATGATGGAACTAGGAAAGGGTTGAAGTTTCGTCCCGTCTGGAACCCAGGTAGGAGGACACTTTTTTCTTCAGCTTGAAAATGTTACGAGAGAACACGAAATAAATGGCAAAGCAAGTTTAATCGTGTCTGTTTGAAATTCACTACAAAGGGAAAATTAAGCACAAATTATCTGGCAGTAGTCCGTAAAAGACTTCTTAACGGTGATGTAAGCTCGGTTTACAGGAGTACGGAAATAAAACTTTTGTTTTGCACATTTACTTCTAGATGGCTTATGAAGCTGTCATGCCAGTCCTCTTTCACACTAACTCTAACATATTTGGGGTGAAGAACTATGATATAGGCCCGCAAATTTTGCATACAGAATGGAAAAAAAAAACACACACGATTTTTGCGAAAACGTTTCCATTTTCGTTTCAACACTACAGTGCTTTCCGCTCTTCAGCCACATGACGAAATGCAAATTTTCCAGAAAGTGCCATGTGCCATGCGCAACCGACTAATATCCTAAGGGTGAAGGCCTCATTCTCTTAGGGAAAGGGGGGCAATTTCTGTTTGGAGAGATAATTACTGGGTGATATGATCGTTTATCGAACATTTTATTCGATGCCACTGATTTTATATAATGTTGAAGTATATTATTTTTGTGTTTGCAGAAGCATTACAATATGTATTGAATAGTGGTTGCAAAAAAAGAAACTTATATTTAGTTGGTGAAGGAGAACCATAAAATAAACGATTTAAACTATGGTTATCAAATTTTAAAAACTTTATACGTTGGAACCGGGGTCATGTGAGGTTTAAGGGATACCCCTATCCTTAGTAACCCCCCACCCCCACCCCGACGCCTTGGACACACACCCTCGCAAGGGTGCCATGTTATTAATATGATATTAAACGGGCGTATTTTGGCTGAGTAATTAAAATTTATATATCAAAAAAGTTAACATTTAGGACTGCACTGGGGAGCAGACGTAATCATCAATTTCGTCTTAAAGGAGAATTTCATATATAGATTTAACATATTTTCAAGGTGAATATCTTGTTTTCTTATCACGACTAAACTACTGCAGAAGTCATCCTGCAGCCGCCTTGCATGGCCCATAAATAGGCTAAGCCGAGAATCTATAATGACCTAGCTTAACCAGGACAAAATGACTCCACTATTAGGAGCCACGGCAGTCCACAATTACCGTAAACCTTATTCGAAGACCAATATAAACCTAAGAAACATTATTTTCAAAATGTTAAGAATATGGTTCTAGTCTTTCGGTATAAAGCTTTTCGGTATAAAAGTCGCAATTAACGAGATAGATCGATATGCATGACCCGACAGTAGATGTGGTATATTGGCTATTTTCACGGCTTTCGCGGAATCCTGAGTGTTAATCTGGTCAAACATCGATCCCCTGAGGCGTTCATTGAAAGTTCATGAAAAGTCAGTACAGCTGCAGTGGTCGGAATCCGTGAAAAGGGCAACGAAGTTTATCTGCGACTCGGAGACAATTGGTTTGGTTCCATTCGCAATTTGTCCAGAATAGATATAAAAAGGATCTTATGCGAAGAGAAAAGGCTGTCTATCCGATTGTCGATTCTAGAGGATCTCTTGCTGTACTTGCTAAAGGTTTGGAATCGTAAGTAACGTTAGGCTTTCTATGGCTTAGGCCTACAGTAGTATTTAGTGCCATTTGTACCAGTTCCACGAATACTGTACGAGACCGATCATCCTCGTACTCGTACTATAAATTATGAATTGATAGTACGATTACTAGGACTTTGTAACTCTTCCAAGAATGCCATCAGCAATTTAGGACTAGGCTTGCCTAGATTTACTACAGTTCAAAGTTTGGTTAGGCTGTTTTGCATCCTAACAGAGAGGTTAACTTTTAGTCAGTTCCATAAAAAGAGCTTAGGCTAGGCTGCAGTGAGAAGGATGGCAAATAACATGATCTGGGAATTCCCTAAGGGCGTGCCTATTCGCAGGGGTGCCAGAGGAAAATTCAGAAACCCATTTATTTAATGGCCTGAAGAAAGATTTATTCATCTTATTCCCCTGGCAGCGAGATGAGTAAGGACAAAGTACTTCCACTATTTCCCTGGCTACTGAGTGAATAAAAAAGATATCATGTTGTTGAGCTGTTAGTCACACAGGTAAGGCATCTAACCTTGTTATTCATCCAGCTGCGGGACCATATAACATGACCCATTCCCTTATACCCCCAGTCGCTGGTCAAAGAAGGAATCAAATGTTGAAAGCTACATGTTCTGTATAAATATTACTTTCATGAATAACATAATAGGTTTCTTATTTTTCTGGCTATCACGTGTAAGGATGTTGTGGACAAATACATCAAGAAGCAATATTTTATATTTTATCATATTTGGTCTGTGGCGCCATGTATCTAAACATGCAACTACAAACAGAGATCAAAATCAAGAGGGCAGTGTCTATGAATAGTCACTGGACTTAATGCCCACCTCTAAAGAAAATAATTTAAATAGCTCAATTTGGATCTCACATTTAGTAATCCAGCTTTATCATTTCACTCAATTAGCTTCCTTTAGATTCACCATGAATGGGTTTGTTGAAGATACTGTTGGACTCCCTCTGTACGAGCCACCACCAAGGTTTATACCTCCACACCAGGTAAGGAGATCATGACTACTCTTTAAGGGAGGGAGTAAACACAAGTGAATTATTTGCCCACATATTTTCGTTTATTTCACGGTTTAAATTGTTCCTTTCTCTATTTTATTGATGATTCAACGTGTGGTTCGTTACCAAATTTGCACTGAAGTCTGCTATATGCAGATGTGGTTAGTTAGGATTATGATCCTATGCACAGTGAATAATATCTACAGTAGTTTCAATTTTGCACATCAGCTTATGAATTTTGTACATCGTAAAATTCTGAGTTTATAACTTAGTATAGTTTCCTTAGAGTGAGGAAGCCAACAGAAGCTCATTTGAAACATCATCCACATGGAGACCATGGATGAACACCAGCTTGTAAAAAGCCTTCTTTTGTTCCACTATTTTGGAGAGAAGGTCAGAAATTTGAATAGAATTCTCTCTCCTTTCTGTACTTTCTTTCAGAGACAAGACCATCCAGATTATGACAACAACCTCTCAGATTATCTAATGAGATCTATCAGATTTAAGAGGACAAATGCTCCGGTAAATATCAAATATTCTACAATATTTATGATGAGACATCGCTACAGAACAAATACTTGGGATGTGTGAAGATGGCATTCATATGCACCTTTTTTGTATTATTCTGTTTGTATGTAATTTACAGAAACTCAAATACACAAATTAGCATCAACCTTACTATTCTGTGGAATTGTGTATTTGCATGTACGTGTGTGTGCGTGTATGTGCACTTGTTTTGTATTCTCACCGATGACTCGTACAAAGACATTATAATCCTCGGGCATCTCTTGACAAGAATCACACTCACAGCGACCTCAGAAGAATTCCATTATTAAGAGGTACAGTATTGTTAAGGTTAAGGTATGTGATTTGAACAATTAAAAAAAGGCAATGGGGCTCTCAGTGTGAATGTACAACAGATCTGTGTGTGTGAAAATGATCACCATTTGTATGGAAGTGAGAAGAGCCTTTCAACATAGTTAATTGAACTAAGTTATGATTGGTTTAGCCCTTCACTTCAAATAGCTTCTTCTCAATAATTTTCTTTTGTGCAAAATTTTGGTTTGGCTTGCATTAATTCATGAAATGTTTGTTGTAATTTAGTAAACTACTGTTAGAGAACTTTTGGGGAAATCTGACAGAATATAAAAAATTTCCTAATGACTGTATTTAAGTGAAACATCAACTTTTGAGCAAGAGACTTATTCTCTACTTGGCATTTTGCTTTTCTTTTTTCCCCATGCAGCTTGGCTTTCTCATAAGAGGTGGAACAGAACATAAGTGTCCTCTATTTGTCTCAAAGGTAGAGTGCTTACTCTTTTACCATATACTGAATTTGAAGAGGATTAGAATGAGGAATCCAATAGTTAAACCACTTAAAGTGGATTATTCAGTTTGGGGGAGACCAGAGATATATCAGTGTGCTGATTTTTCCTCCGATTTAAAATATGTAGCTTAATAGTTGAAGAGAAGTTGTATGCTAAGTTGATGTCAAAAATTATTGTTCTTTCAAGACTTGGTTTGAAAGACAAAAATTTGCAATCAAAGAATATTTCTTTACCGCATTGTCGTTGCATCCTACACTTGTATATAATTGAAAGAAAAAGCTGTACTTTTCATGGCAGCCATGATATGTCACCATGTAATGTCCATCAAGTTTGGCTCCCCATCTCTTTCCTTGCTGACTTCTCCATCCTCTCCCAAGAAAAATGGGGGGGGGGGAGGGAAGGAGCGGGTGGAAGAAAAACATCTGGAACTAACGGTAGGCAAGTGTGCAATACGAAATCCTCAATTGTGCCACCATTTAAAGCAGTGCTGTTTTTTGCACACCTGTGTAAGGCGTCATCACAATACACTTTTTCACCATTTATCAGCATCTGTCAAACATTCATGAGTAAGAGCTCTTGGAGAGTCTTATATATGTACAATTCCTCAGTCATTGGCAGTAGACTTGCAATTTGTTCAGTCTTTTTCTCCATATTCGACAACAGTCAAGAGTAGACATCTTCATTGTGGAGGAATGCAAAGCATACCCATTAGTGTTTGTTTGACATTGACCAACAGTGATGCATCTAACCAGGTTATGCAAAGTCCAAGAGCCATTTTCTATCATGTCGTACAGTAGTGTACTGGCACGGATTCTATGACAGGCATGAGGTTTTTCCGCGAATTCGCGGAATATCTGTGATTTCTTTTCTACCTCGGGGACAAAAACTATTATCCTAACACACTGTAGCATATGCAAACTGGAGCCTATACAGCAATTTTTGCAAAGTTCCGTGATTTTTTTTTTACCCCAGGCTCATCCCTGCTATGATGATAAAGATGATTTGTGTATTACAGAGTTAAAACAGATGCTAGGAGTTGCTGTCGTTTCATACAGTCCTGGACATGTATGCATTCAGTGACTATTGTTGATGTATATATAAATGCTATTTTACTGTCGTCCTTTATCTTTGGCAGGTTAGCGAAGGATCAAGTGCCCAGAGGCTAGGAATGAAACCAGGGGATCAAATTCTCAGTGTGAATGGAATAGACTTTGGAAACATAACCCTACAGGAGGTAGGTATTCTTCAGCAGTTTAGCAGTTCTCAAAAAAAGAATTGAAATAATGGATGCAATGTTTGGTAGAAATGTTTAATGTATAAACTGTATTTTGCTACTTGTGGAGAAGAGCAATTAGTGGGCAAATATTTGTCATTTTTATGCCGCAAACAATCTTCATTAAATTTGGGCTCATATTTACGTGTGGGTTATTGCTACATTACAAACACAACAAGCCGCTTTAAAGTTACGCCAATGTGTGTAACTTACGGGATGGTATTAAGCTAGTGAGATTGTCAATAATTTCTGTCACATCGAGATGTATCACAAGAGATTTGACCTCGTTATGAATGCAACCCTCCAAACGGCTTTAGGATCACAGGGGTGCAAAGGCATCCCTGCTTCACCCTCTCCAAGCACCATCACTTTAAGGAAATTCAAGGGGGGGGGGGGGCTGCATCATTTGTGGTTTCTCTATCACTCTGTTAACCAATTAGACATTTTCTGAGCATTGTAGGTATCTAGTAATAAAAAGCAATTTGTTTGAGGATACCAGAAAACTTCATCGTAGATTTAATAGTTTGAAACCGTAATATCGACAGTATTTCTTGCCGTAACTATTAGTTACTTGTTGGTTCCTGGTGTACATGAGAAACATTATGTCACAAAGTTGGACCTGGACCAGATGGAATCTTTGGGGGGGGGGGGGATTCCTGTGCTTATTGTGTATTACTTTACAGTTATTTAAACAAGGTGCACACGATGTGTTACAACTTAAAGCCATGCAGTAATCTTTACCTCAGTGCCACGTTTGCAGTTTGCAGAATTGTGTTTCTGAAATTGCATGTTCATCCAATATGCATCTTTGTTTTGGAAAATTATTTATTAATCTGATGTAAAAAAAACATTTCAAATGTCACTCTCTTTCTTTTCCTCTACTACTGTATCTACTTCTTCAGTGGAGATGTAATCATATTGCATTTTCTGATGACCAGAAACATGGACTCTAAAACTGCTAGAGTAGTACAATCTTTCCTCAGTAAAATTGTTTCCCCAGTCCATGTACTCTGTTGACACATAACAGATAACCTGCCCGGAAATTATGAGCTATAGTCGTTAGAACTAACGTATTTGTTTCTTGTATTGTATTGTCTCTTCTCTTTTGTTTAAAGGCTGTGGACATTCTGAAACAAGCAGAAAACATAGAGATCAGGTTAAAGTTCTTTCCTTATGGTAAGTTATTTTATTATTGGAATTGATAACAAAAATGTTAAAACATTCAGTGGGCTGTTGATAACATATATGTGATTTTCATTTTATTTTTTTACTGCAAGCCTTTCACTTTACTTTAAGCAAAGACATAAAAGTTGGTTTCTTTATAGGTTATGTACAAAGAAAATTTTGCTGGATAAAGTGGTTCAATAGTTTAATTAATTTTGGTTACTTTCTCCTGAAACTATTGCCCTCGCTGAAGTAAGGACTGTGCAACAACAGTGCTGTACCGTCCCACATGCTCCATAATGTACACAACTTTTTCTTCAGTGGCAGGGTTAATGTTGTAGTTAATTTTCAACATGTTGAGAAAAAACATTTCATAGAGTTTTCAGAGAACATTGCAGCGTTACCTTCGGTGTGTTTGCACGAAGAGACTGATCAATGATGGAGCACCCATTTCAACAAAGAAATCTGACTTAAATATTCACTTTAAACCCAGGTTTTCATTCCCTGATGAAACTCGCAGATGATATGTCTATGGTTGAACATGGAGCAGCAGATCATTTTGTTGTTTAATCATTTACAGAATCGAAGGTGACTGTGGGACAAGTGGAACCTTTGCATGTTCTTGTATCAATATGTGCTATGAGATTATGCAATGCTTTCAGGAGTTAACGAAATGATTTTAACGTCTCTTCTGATCTGATTTGAAACTAGTGTAAGCAATGCGGCAGTTAGCTTAGTAAAATGCCGTTAAAATCTGTCTTGCAACCAGATTCTTTTTAAAAATGTGAGGTTATTTTGTTAACCAAATTTTGACCTTGCAGAAGATAACTCTATGATCCAATTTCTTTTATTTCCCCCATTTTATCCTTCACAGCATTCGAGAAGACCTATGCCCAAGAATGAGTCTGTTGGTGAGCAGTGGACATGAGCTAAACCAGTGAACGCATCATGTACCGAGGAGGAGACTTAATCATACAGGGTAATCAGGACATGAAATATATATTGAAATACCAAGCCAAAACTTTTAATGCATAGAAGAAGATAGAAGTATAAAGCTGTTATAGTTTGTGATACTCGAATTGAAAAATAATTATGAGGCACGTACTTATCAGAAACTTACAATGTTCAAACCATTTGATTTACCTTTAAGGATATATTTGTACTCTTGGCCAAATGTTAGTTACAAATTGTATTATTTGGTCTGACTGTATTCAGGAAATACATTTAATTGTTTTTTAACCAAATTTTTACTGTATTATATATAAGGCTAGCATTTTCTCAATCCAACAATTTTTACCCCCCTCTTTGAGGTGCTTTTTTCTTGTTCCAACAATTGTGGCAAAAGTTAGACCAGGTTTCCCCGTAAGTAACTTTGTAAGGAAGCCCACTCGTCGTTTCATGTCGGGATAACTTGTAAAATGTGATATGCTTGGAAGCCTACCTTGTTTTGAAAGTACTTTTTCTTAAAATGAGGTGTAAATTTTTCTGCAAAAACAACCTTGATGATGATCACTGTCCAAGATTCAACAATGCCAGAAACCTTGAAAATGTTGCAATTTTTGTAACGTAAACCACCACAGCATGGATGTCCATTAAATTGTGATGAGAGTGGTATGTTACGTACCAAACATTTTCAAATTAATTCTTCTGCCACGAAAAAAGTTCTATTAGCTGTTATAATCCTCAACCATTTGCACTGACAGCGCTTCACAGCAATTTCCTTTTTTTTTCCTTTTTTTTTTTAAATTCTTGTGCTTTACCATAACAGATGGGCTTTTTCTGACAAAAGTAACGTATGAGCCAAAAGTACATCTTGTGTGTCACAACACTAATACATACATATTTACTATTAAACGAAATCCAGCAGTAAATGTTACCTCACCAAACCCCAACCAAGAAATCGGTTGCAGTTTCTGCCACAAATTTTGTGAATCATGACTTGTTGGTCGACTCAATATTTAAATCTGATATGTACCTTGGAAGAGTGGCAACTGTATGAGATTGCTTTCCAGCTTTTCTAAGCTGATAAATGTGGGGGTTGGGTGGTGGTGGAGGTGGGGTGGATCTTTGTGAACTTAGTGCTAAGAAAGCATTTTTTGTGGGTCTACATATTTCTCCATATCACTGGAGGAATAAGAGAGAGATGGTGCTTGTTGGGGTTGGTGGGGTGGGAGGTGGGGGTTGGTAGTGTGGTTCTACTGAGGTGCTATAAACCTTGAATATGCTAAAAGCCAAAAGTTTTTTTCTCTGCTGTGTTACTGAAATGTGATTTCTTTGTCTTTATTTTCATCATATACAAATTGTTTGTAACAACTTCTTGGCACCAACTCCAAGAGACCTGTTAAGAGAGAGAAATTCTTAGACCTACTATTTGAAATGATTTTACCCAGGGATCCTTTGAAATGAGAATGTCACCAGCATCCGGATCAATGGTCAATGATCATTAAATCTGAGGCCTGCTTTCTAAAAAAAAAATGTTCCCATTGTTAGCACCAATTGGGGGGGGGGGTTGGTTGGAAGGAGGGGCTGGGGACTGTGGAAGTGATGGATTCCACTTCTTCAGATATAATAGAGCCATTGTTCACAGACTTTAGTACTTGAAGCCATTGTTTCCCTACGTTTGAACTTGCTAATTGTTGCCCGATTTTGTTTTGTTCTTCCTCCATTCCACACAGAATGCTACATTTGCTTTTGTTGTGTGTTATAGTTATCATTTAAATTTTTAATGTTTCTTTCCCCCCCCCCCCCCCCTGCTCTCAGTTGTGTTCTAGGAAATGTCATACCACCATTTTCCATTTCCTTTAAAGTATCAAATTAATTTGAGTGTATGTCAGCTTCTCTTATGGATATTGAGATAAGAATGTTGCAGGCATAACCTGTAACATTTAATGTTAGATCCTGCTAACTTTTGGACATAAATTTTGGACATAAACAAGAAGTTTCAAGGTCCACCTATAATGTTTGGTTCAAGCTTGTTTTTTGTTTTTTTATTATTCCCCTAACTTGTGGAAGAAGAATTCAGAACCATTATTGATCATTTCTCTGCATTTTCGGCTTTAAATTTCTTGGAGTATTGTCACTAATGTCTCTTGAAATCTTTGTTTCTATTTTCTCTTCAGCTGTGCATTAAGTACTTAAGATAATGCTGAAAAACTAGTTTTTGTTCATTTTCATAGCGACTAGCATTTGTTTCATTTTTCAGCATACACAGTGTTTCTTTGCAATGCACACAAAGCAAGAATCACACACAAAATGTTTCTATTTTCACTGAAAAATTAATGTTTTTAAATGATGTGATGTATATTGCAATAGTATTTGGTCACCTCTTTGTTCTGTATTTTGTTCTATTTTTTTTTCCCCCGTTTAGTTCTTTTTTTCACACAATAACTCCTTTGAATTATTTAATTATCATCTCAATTTCGTTTATAACAGATGTGTTAATATTTATTTTTTGGCAAAGAAACAAACGTATGACGCTTTGTTTTATATGAAATGCTTTTATGAAAGTAAAAACAGAAAAATTATGTTATCTTTCTCAATAACATTTTGGACATGGGACAAAAAAAAAGGCTAACTGAAATTTTGAAGTTTGTATTGATTAATTTTTTTTTTAAATATTTCATGTTAGACAGCGTTGAATCTTAGCATCCATCCTGGGAAAAATTGTCCAGCCGATTACTTTTACCATGAATTGATATTTAACAAAATATGTGTGAATACTGAGGACAATG
>KN891386.1:0-15558 GCA_000934455.1 Apostichopus parvimensis
AGCTACTAGCTATAGAGAATTACGTTTGTTGTACACTGTACCCTCCAGCATTTAATAAATAATAGTAATAATTCAAAGAGACTGTAACAGCTTGTACAGCCAGCTGCGCTTGAACACAATGTAAACATTGTGAACAAGCTGGTATCTCTCTCCCCTACTGTAAGTAAGTACAGTAATATAAATATGCACAGGTTATTACTACCAGATGAAGGGTACTGAATATATATTGACACACTCTCAGTCTCAGATGACAAAAAATATCCGCAAACAAGTGACTCTTGACACTCGACATCCAGTGCTGTACACATCTTTCGTTTAAAAAAGTGGGAGAACAGGTATTTTGTCTGACATTCAATACAAATTTTTTATTATGTAAGTGTTTTTTGCAAAATGAATGGTAATTTTTTTTTTTACAAAATTGATTTTAGTAGAACGAGAGGACAAGAAGCCAAGTTTTGCTAGTGATATAGCGAGTGGGATTAAAGTAAACGAGCAAGGTTTTATGTTGGAGGAATCGATTTTCTTGTAGCTGATATGGCAAAACACAATCTGTCCTTAAAATTAATATGTCCAATGTGAGGGAGCTGTTACAGATCATTTTTAGTACATTTATTACTTACAAGTTCTTATTATTATTATTAAGTTTTTGTAAATTATCTAAACCTGTCTTTATTACACTCTGCCTCACTGATAATTTAAATTACCAAATTTTAATTATAAAAAGGTTTAAATTACTAATGGATCTACAGTGAACATCATGCAATTAATTCCAAATCTTAAACCTGCCAATTTAACTGGAGCTTACATAGGGTATAGTAATACTGTACATGGTACACCAACAATCCCATACCCTGGTGGTGAATGTCATGGATGGTATTGGGTGGTTGGTGTACCCTATACAGTAACACTGTACATGGTACACCAACCACCCCATACCATGATCCAATAAGTAACAAACAACCAGAAATGAGTAACTTCTGATGGTGAATGTCACAAGCTTAATATACCACATGATTGGGTATTGTTGAATGTTGGGATGTCATGAAATTCTAGACATTTGAAAACTTGGCTGACATTGACCTAACCTCCCCACCCCAAGGGATATAAATATTTCAATGAAGAGTACAGTATGTGGGTCAATCAATCATACCCAGCTGTTCAGGTAACATTGAGGTATATATACAGAAAAGGTGAACTTTCCCTGTGTCTGTTCAGAAAGCTGTAGTCTACACACTGAAAAAGAGAGGCTAATGCAGTACTGTCTGCTACTGTAGCTAATGGATGATACAGAACCTCATGCCCATAGCGGGGGAAGGGCACCATGCAATCATGGAGGGGCACTATCAATTTAAGGAGGGCACCAACAGTTTAAGGTGGCCCGGCACTAACAACTTAATAGAGGCACTATCAAGATAAGGAAGGCGTGCAATATTCTTGTCCTGTACTGCAACTTGTGAAGCTTTCGTACATGTGATGGTTGAACAGATGGAAGGGGCACGGAAGTCTGCATTGGAGAGGGGGTAGGGGTAATGTCCCCAGTCCCCTGTTGGTCTAAGGTCCAGCAGAAACTCACAAGTATCAAGTGAGTTTAGTTGTAACATGTGCTGTAAGCATATATAGGCCTTTGGCTTTGACAGTAAAAAAATGTACCCCTCGTTGTTCATTTTCATCTGGTGTCAAAACTCAAAAGTTCCTAATAATTTAACATAGTGACCCATGCAACTAGGGGCTAAGCTGTACTATGTATCTAATGCTTGAGAATGAACAGACTGAATACTTGTGGTATTCACAATATATTTGTTTGTATTATATTGCAACACACTGAGAATAAAAGTGTTCATGTGTGTAGGTTACCTGAGGGTTTGAGATGTTACTGTATATATTACTTGCAAACAACCAATTGTAAAATAAAATTGTGCTGATTTTTGCATAAATATCAATTTCACAGGAAGCTTGATAATTCTGCTGCTAGTAAGCAATTCATTGTTTGATAAAATTCAAACAATAATGAACTTACGTAAAGTGATGTTTGGTTGACCGATATTTCTCTTATCTACTTCTGTTTAGTTTATTAATGACAATGACACACAGATTTTTAATTGGATATCCTTAAATAGAAACTTGATATCAATGTAATCAACAGATTTAAGGTTATATTCTTTTGTGTAGTAAGTTGGCTTGACGTAAAAGTAAGTTGGCCTGAAGATCCTAGCAGGATCTTCTTCAGAGGCTAAATGACAAATAACGTACAGTAAACAGAAGGGACAAAAACATGCACAGAAAACAGACAGGTTAATGAGCATGGTGAACACAAAGAGATATATGTAAGGGGATTAGTAGACAAAGGATGGAGAGAAGAATGAAAGACCCCCTTACATCTATCTCTTTGTGTTCACCGTGCTCATTAACCTGTCTGTATTCTGTGCATATTTTTGTCCCTTCTGTTACTGCAACTTGTCATTTAGCCTCTGAAGAAGATCCTGCTAGGATCGAAATGTCAGGCCAACTTACTTTTACACATTCTCTTACACAGGCTCTTTAGTGGTTAAGCAGTTTGCTAACAGTTTTATTTTATTTTTATGATATTCTTTTGATTGTTTTGCATCACTCTAATGTACTGCACTGTATCAAAGTTCTACACAGGCTCCCGTTAATTAATTACTAATTTTCATAGACTGGGTGGACTAGAGTGCATGCATATATATTGAGAGAAAACATGTAAGAAGAGTGAAAATAAAAATACTACAGTAATTATGTACGGTAGTTTAATACCGCTCAAAAATAACAAAGTCTGACAGAACTTAAACCAATCAATTTTTGAGAATTTAGTGTAGATATTGTCATTCTAATTGATTCACATGATCATTACGCCCATCAATCATAACCATGTTCTCAAATACATTATTCTTATTTTTTATCAAATTTATAAGAGAAATGAGAATATACTTCACGGTACATTGCATTAGTAACCTAAATGACTGGTTGTTATGTGAGTATGTTACATGTACCTGTATTTAAACTTAAATGTTTCTTAGTCCAGTCTTCCCCCACCCCCCCACCCCCATCCCCACTCTAAAGAAAAAAGGAATTTTTGCTTTTCCTTGCAGATGTGAATGTGAGGAAAATAATGTAAGCTTGCTATAACAGTATTATGTTGATAAATATCGAAATAGTGTTGGCATTAATGTTATATGGTGTACTTCTTCACTAATTAAAATATGCAAAGAAAAAATGAAACAATTAACTTGAAATATGCTCTGTTATTTTTTCCAAAATGACAAATGGCAAAACTTCAGCTAGATAACTTAGCTACATTTCTTTTCTTTGTGTCTTCCATGAAATTCCAAAACTGCTGAAGGTTCTCCTATAGATTTTCAAAATGTTCCCATGTTTGACATTTTCCAAAACTGACATGAAAATACATAGATCTTCAATAGTCAACTAAGTACTTTGGTTATTCTACATTAGCTGACCATACATGGGGTGATGGGACAGAGTGGGGGGAGGGGGGGGGGGTTATAATGTTGTTTACCTTTTCAGTACTGGACAGTACTGCATGTCTACAGATGAAATATGTCACACTGGCCACAGTTCTCAGGCTCCAGTAGAATACATCTCAGATTGATAATAAATGGCTTAATAATATTAAAGTGTAATGTTACATGTTCATGTATGTACATACAAGTAGTACTACATGTATCTATAATGCCACTGAAGGAAACTGTACACACATGTATTACCACTATAAATCAAATCACAGACTACTGTACCGGTACCACTTGTTCAGTATATTCTACAGCACACAGGAAGTTATACTATCAGTAACATAACAACCCTGGGTGCTGTAGAATATGCCCTGGAAGTGCATTGGAGCGACAGTGAGGTTCTACAGTGGTTGCAAGCTTTTCACCATGTTTTCTTAATGTAGGGTTGTTAACAAGCAAGAAGAACGGACGGGCTCAATAATCGTCACAATGCTGCACAACTAATTCTTTGACTGATTCTTTAAAATTTACTAGGCATGAAATCAGGGCCACGCCATTTGCATTGTCCAATTTTCCTCCCCCTGTTCAAATAGTTTACATCCACTCTCCTTTTGAACAACTATGCCACCGCTGTGTGTGTGTGCTATTCACACTTCAGTGGGTTTTCACTGAAACAGAGTAGAAGAATAGTTGCCATGGCAATTGTAGATGCCTTATCTGTAGTTTGACTAATATTTCTCTCCAGAAAGGCTTGGCTTGTGACACAGAGTGAGAGAGAGCTTCAGCATGATGTGATTGTGTACAGTATATAATATTTCACAGAGCGGCAATTTGGGCTGAACAGGCTGGTGCCGAGTACCGTTGGTAATTGTTGAGTCACTGGCTGCGATATTATTGATTTGCCAAAGAAAGCTGATCAATTGTCGGAAAAAGTTTGATGTGAAGATAGTGTGTAGTATTAGTACAAAACGCACAGTTATTCTGTTAGCATATATATGCAGAGTTAATGAATGTTCACTACTAAAAGTGATGTTCATTAATTAATACAAAAGTTAGGACTTGTTGTGTCAGCCAATGTAACAGTTTAAGCTAACATCGATACTGAAGGTGAACAATGATCATTAATTGTTTGGTTATGCAAATTAGGGGAAAAACACAAAAAAATATACAGTATATAAAAATTGTTAGTAACAAACAATTTTTTTATTTTTTATAAATAGTTATATGTACAACTCAATTCTGGAGTCATGTACATATATATTTATGTACAGTAGCATCACAGTAAACATATGTGGTTGGGTAAGAGGTTCTGTACGTAGTTCTGTATAGAACACTGCACGAGCAACACAGATCTGATTATTACTTCAGTAAAAAAAAAAATTTTCTATCTGTGTTCAATTTATGATATGAAAAGGTTCACAATATCTGAAAAATTACAAACCAAGATGCTGTTAACTATATGTATCTGATTGCTTCCTGTATGACGCACACAATTTACAGATCTATTTCAAAGCATAATTAGCCGAAAAAAATCTAATCTGTTCTCCCCTCCACACTTAAATTTAATTCCATGACAGGTAAGTAATGGTATGTACACCATTGACGCAAGACACCAATCTGTTCTATAAATAGAACTTTATATTACTGCCACTCAAAGCGTGAAATGGACCGAGCCTGCCAAACAATACAACCCTGGCAGCCAGTTATACCACAGTAATAACACAACACCCAAAACAATAAAGTTCTATAAATTCTCAGGCCTATGATGCAAGGGCTTAACTCATATTAAAGGACTGCTCACTTTGCATTTGACACAATTTGTAATTGAAGCATCTAAAAAGGAATTGTGCCCTGTAAATTAATCAGTTCCAGTAAATGTTGTCAGTCGGAATTGTTAAAAGTTTAAATTAAAACTATTCATGGCACTGATGGAACTTTTCAGGTCAACATAAATTAATCTTAATTTTGAGACAGTCTCAAGTACAATATTATTCACAATATTTGTTTCCTTCATTTAATAGATATATGATGATTATTTCTGTTAGAACTGTCAAAGTATTCAAACTTAATAGAGCTCTTTGATCACCAATGAAGTACTGTTGCATAAGGTGTCCATGCATGTAGTACTTGAAAATTTCTGCATTAGAGGTATTGGACATGAAGTGATAAATGAAGACAATGGGTTATTTTATTTCATTGACTGGTGCTGCACTTGCCACAAAAAGAGGGTCTGTAGGTCTGAATAATTGATTTATTAATATATTTCTGCAGTTATTATTATTTCATATTTTTATTTTTCTTCTCTTGTTCATGTTCATGCTGTCCAAAGGACATCCCTGACTAAAGGATTCATGTGCTATTGTATGCTGCTATGTTTCATGAATATTCAGTGGACAGATTCAAGGGGTCACCCTAACACTATACTGTGGTAATTAATAAAAGCTCAAGACTACTATATCCAACTGACTTGACCAGTAAGTGGTCTAAAGATCTCAATCTGGTCCAATTGTATAAAACACACGATTCACTAATTAAAGGTTGAGTGGTGAGACGCTGTAAAGAAAATGTCCGCAGTCTATAAATAAATCTAGCATATATCCCAAGATGGAGATAAGAGAACATGTGCTTAAAGTACAGTCAATCTCACAGCTATTCAACAGGAGGGCTCAATGGAACTCATCAATGTTATTAAACTCGCATTATATTTGAATACTAGCAATACTATGTAATAATGTCTATTAAATTAAACAACATTTAAAAAAACAGTGTACTGTACATGTTGTTACACTTCACTGTATGAAGAAAAAAGGTCAGCATTCCGCTTGAAAGTTTTGCAGTACCTAGATACAGGCTTGCTAGAAATGTAATGCCTGCAATGAAGTTCATGATCCCCCACCTGTTAACCTATAACGTAACACCTTGGCACTCTACGGTAATTATTACATCCTACCAACCTCACAGTCCCAATTTCAAGACAGTTTTCCAATTTCTACCACCATAGGCTTTGAACTTGTTATTCTTCACTGGTTATAATGTTATTCAAAGGATCACCTTGGGATTAGCCTCTTAAATGTTAATTATGTTGGAAGATACAATTCCAAACCAAAGATCTTCCCTTCAGTTAATAATAAACATAGGATACAAACTAGACAAATTAGACGCATTATATTGTAGATCTCATCCCTGCCTTTGATATGACTTTTCTTCTTTTTATAGAATTTAACGCAAATAATTAATCAAAACAAATGGAAAGCAATAATTATTTACCTCTGTGATGATCTCTTTGTCTCTGGCGTTCCTGCTGTATCGGCCCACTATTGTACCTCCTCAGGGCATAGCCTGCCCCTCCACTGTTACCATCGAAAGAGACATCGTCCATGTAATTCGACGAGCAATCGTTAACATCCGATCCGCTGTAATGAGAGGAATCCGAACTCAAGACGGAAGCATTTATGTTCTCTGCGCTGTGAAATCTACGGTGGTCGTTGACGTGTCTTACTCTGGCTTTTTGCCGAGGCTTAGAGACGACAGCACTGGCGTTTGAATTAATCGCGTATCTGTTTTCCTTTTCTTCCGAAGATTGTCTCTTCTCTTTCCATTTTGAATTTTTCAATAGCTCCCCCATCCTCGCCCTGTTCTTATTTAGCCGCTCTTTCACGGATGAAGAGCCCGCATTCTTCTTGGCGTCCTTCCCTGGCGGTACGGGAGTCGACGAGGAAGGCGAGGAAATGTTGGAATCACTGTTAGACAATACTTGCTTACTTCTGTTCAACAGTAGTTTAGCGGCTCTACGAATGCTACTTCGAGTCCTGGACTTTCTCGGTTCCAACGGAGGTTGAGGTACGAATTGGCCGTCCCTCGGGCTAGAGGGTTGCGACGTGACAGCGTTTTCGGCCGATCTTACTCCGGGGTTATACAAAATGCCACCGTTCTGTTGTGAAGTGGTGGACAGCGGTGGAGTAAAAGTCACTTCTTCATGGACAGTGGTTGTGAAGTTGGACTGAGGTTGTAGACGGTTCCGTAGTGTTTCTCCTGGTGAGTGTACAACCACCTGACTTGAATGCGGAGTGAAGTACAGTGTCTGCGGTCTGTCCGATTGAAAATTCTGCACCAAAAGAGGAAAAGAAGTAATCAGATGACATGAAATTGTTACATTATGATCCAGTGTGCATGCATTGATGCAATTTATAGACCTGTATAAGATCAGTAGAAAACCAGAGACAATAGCATAATAAAGGAATTTAAACCAACATGTATGGGATATGTGTGGTACATCTGGACACTTAGCCTACATGTACAAAACATAAAAATAAAAAAAATTGTTTCTTTCGGTCATGTGTGTGTCATGTTAGGGAATAATATAGGGTCAAAATTTTGTGTAGCATTTGGAGGTTAATAAATTTTGGTCCTGAAACATTTATTGAGCGATTTTGCCCATTTTGCTACAGGTTTTGCTATGAGTTACCAGGATAAATTATTCCCAACAAGTGTTGGATTTTTCAGTTGGCTCTTTAAGTTTAAACATTTATTTAGCACTCTAAATAGTACTTTTCAATTAAAGTTAAGCTTGAAACTTTTAATCTTGCCAAATATTGTATGCTTGAGTTTATACTTGGGTATACTGTACTTACCACATCCAGGTTTCCAGATTGAAAATCACTGTTTGTAACTGCAGGTACATTCCACAATCCATTTTGAGGGTACTGGTTAGTGGAGACTGGGCTGTTACCATACATTGGTGAATAATTGTCTTCTTGATTAAATACATCTTGATGTATGGAATGAATCAAATCTTCAACACTTGGTCCATGTTCCATTCTGCTGTTAGTGATCAGGCCATAATATGTACCTATAAAACCAAAATTGGTTGTGTTTTCCTGATTTGCAATGATGTTTGAAAACCGATGGACCATGCAGACTGAATAGCCTGTGGCCAAAGGTTACTTCTGGTCAACATGGTTGCATAACTACTGTATCAACGTAGGGAGTCAGCACATATCAGTTCAGCACATCTCTTTGTTTTCCTTTTGTCCTAAACAAATGACTTCATATTATTAAAGCAAAAATGCATCACTATAGTAACCGTGACTGGGCTTAGGTTTATCATGAAACATGCTGGCGAACGTGAACTGTAAATGTAATAACTAATACTAATACTAGAGCCTAGTACAACTACAACTTACAAGTACAGTACTAGTACTACTGTACCTTAAAATAGATTTGGCTTTAATTTTATATATCCTAGGGCATGTCAGTCATGTAGCATTTAGAAACTATAACTGAAGACAACCTATCACAGTATCAGTATCACAGTATAGAATATTTAGGCCTAAGTAGTATGTAATATCATTTGCACCATCATCATATCTCTGCCTTTGCAATGTGATGTTGAACGTTACGAAATGTGATCATTAGGTTGGTGTTTATAATGCTTACATTTAGTTAGCGTAGCCTACGAAAAATTGAAGATTCACGACAACCAGCTTTCAATGAAGGCAATATACTGTACAAAGAACAGATATTAACATTTCCAGAAGAAATATAGTAAAAGTTTAAAGTTTGTAAGTGCAAAATGTAGTTACACTTTTGGCTGGAAATCTCTGGCACGGTTTCAAGATTTCCAAGCAGCTTATTTTGGACAGACTTGCAAAAATGTATTCAAAGTCAACGACCTAACTTATTTTACCTGACCGCAGTTAAAGATACAACATATGCTAGATTCAGATACGATTTGAGGCTGTCTAATTTCCACAGTTTTTAAAGTTACAAACATCACAACTTACTCATTATATCATGCGGAAAATTTGTGAAGAAGTAAAACGAAACTATTATGTAACCCTAAAACAGTATCATAATGTTGAAAAATCTATTTACACACAAAGGTTAATAGCTGATTAAAAAAACACTATTTGGTTACCCATTGAATAGCGTCCTTGGCAATCTCCAGAATGTGATGGCGCTCTTGATGTTATCAAAGTTTATAATATTCTGACCAGGACCACATCATACAGTTTCTAAACCTGGGGTGGGCAACCTACGGCCCGCGGGCCACATGCGGCCCGCCAGTCATTTATTTGCGGCCCGTGAGATGTCTCAGGAAAATGAAAAATAATAAATCTATTTACAACATCACAAAAAAACGAGCTAGCTGCTCAGAATTTATCGGCACTATAATGATGCTGTTAGGTAGGCCTATTAATGATCAACTGTACTGTATTGACATTATGTTTTTGTGATAAAGATTAAGTACACACACCTATTGCTTGAAAGTCCTCGGAATCAAAGGTTTGAAATCAACAGCAGGTCGTTGGTTAGGTGCGGCCCAGTCAATTTTCCACTCCTTATATCTGGCCCATTCATTCAAAAAGGATGCCAACCCCTGTTCTAATCCATGACAGCGCGTCCGGGTATCAATTGATCACTGACAGTCCTCCAAGTGACTGACAACAGTAACGCGAGTGGTGGTGGTGGGGGGGGGGGGTATTGCTAATCCATCTCTCATCGATCTCCCCACCCACACACACCTCCTGATTTTTATGCCATTTAATCATGATAAGATGATACGATTAACCGTTAGGACGCAACTTATAGAATAAGTCTGTGATATGTGAGAATTGGGCCCGATGGGGGAGGGGAATGGGGAAGGGGAGGGGAGGCGGGGGAGGGGAGGGAATGGGAATGGGAAGGGGAGCGAGGCTGGATATGCCTGTGTATGGTTAGCTGACCAGGCCGGTGTATGACAAATATAGTCAATGAAATGTGAGAGATATTTTGCGCAGGAGGTATACATGGACCTGGACTGTCCGACACAGATCTAAAACGGGGAAGCCGAAAGTGGTTAACCAATGTTCCTGTGATGTTGAAATGCGGTGAGAGAAAATTATTTGGAGGAGTAGGGTGAACTGGAGTATAATTGTATACATTCGGCCCTGTGGCCCATTAAGCAAACAACACATTCGGTTCTTTGAATGATGAAACCGGACCTGATGCAAAATACTCATATTCCCACTCATTTAATATAATTTCTCCGGAGTCTTATTTTATCCGAAGGCTCGTTGCCTCTCAGTCATGCGTAACTTGTTCAAGTTCGGGTGGAAATATTGTACACGAGACATTTATTGTGACGATTCCCGATCATTGGAATGCGCAATGAGGGGGTGGGGCTGGGGATGCCCCTCTCCGGCCCATCCTCAGTCGGTGGATTTTGAACTCGCTGTACTGTTGCTGCAAACAGTTTTTAGTTGGTTCCGAATAAATCTTTAGTCAATGCACTGCGGGTTTTCTATCACATTTGTGAATAGCCTACATTTGGCCGCGAATTAATAAAATTGCGGAGCCACTTTATAACCCTGCATGTTGGTTTACATTTGGTTGACTCCACACTGACTTATTAATTTATTCTTCATATAATAATTATCACGATTTAGACTGAGCCAGACTCCATGGTTAGAGTGAAATATGTTGAACTCGGCCTGCTTCTTTTTTGTTGATATTTATCGATCATTGTTTCTCTTCATTCCCTTTTGGGGGAAGACGATCAAATCGAACACGTTGATATAATGATCTAGTGCCGAAAATGCAAGTTAGAACTATTAAACTCCATTTTTTCCTCTTATAATCGTCGGGAAGAGCCTATCCATCATACACCAATTTGCGACCCCGGTCCAGTGACAGTTCCTGTGTGTTCCTGTGTATCTGATCAAGAACCGTCCGTGTGCAAAGCGACGTCATGACGACAGAGTCAACATTTGTGACAATAAGAAGCAGTTTCGCGAAATATGCGTATACGAAAACTGCACTGCGGAATTAAACTGTCCTTGCGTGCGCATACTACAGTACATGTACTATTAGTATTACTAGTATCACTAATCAATTCTACATTGTTCGTGGTAGTTAGCAAGTTAGGCGACCCACTAAGTTACAATTTAGCGGCAGCACTGCCCCACGTACTGGTGCATCATTATTTTGGTAGAAATGACTGTTTATAATATTTGAAAATCGTTCCAGCTACCCAGTGCTAGTTAGCCTAACTTTAATTCTCAGTCTCGTCATACTATAGTACCAAGGTCAACATGGAATATACGGGAAGCAGTTATAGCGGGGACTTCAAGAATGGTCGGTGAGTCTGAAGATGAACTTAACGTTATGCTTGTTAATTATGCCATTAACGTTTATAATGTCCAGTTTATAGGAACGTTGTTTTACACTGGCCTAGTTCTTTGTACTAGTAGTAGGCCTATGCTAGGCCTACATATGATATTTTTTTATGGCCGTGGCTATTCTTACGACTAGTCGTAGCAATTATCTATAAACTATTCTTATGACATCGGCGAATTCATGCGCAGTAAAGTAAATAAAGCAACTGCGCGTGTAGTAGGGATAACCTCAAGCCAAACCCCTTATCCTAATCCTAACCCGAACCGGAAATTATTGTTACTCATGGTCGTAAAAATAGTACTCCTGGTTGTAAAAATAGCAACTGCGCATGCGTAATCGGAAATTATTCTTACGACTCGTCGTAAGAATAGCCACTTTGATTTTTTATAGCAAGCATGTATTTTCCCTTGTAGGGATTTAATGAAATTAATGAAATTTTCAAATCAAATCAAACTTCTTGTATTTCAGAATGGAAGGCTCTGGAAAGTACACATTCCCCACAGAGACAAAATATGAAGGTGACATGAAAGATGGAATGTTCCATGGCAAGGGAACTCTCTTCTTTCCAAATGGCAGTAAATATGAAGCAACCTGGGAAAATGGAATTGCAGTTGAGGTACTGCTGGTATACGAAATTTTTTAACTGTCCTGAATCCTCCATCCATGGTGATAAAGTTGTGTTATGCTTTAGGTCAATGTAAATGGGAGAGGGGTGGAAGTAAAGGGTGGGGGAGGATTGGGTTAACCCATTTGACTTTCCTATATGTGTTATATCTCTATCAATATTTCTTAACTTGTAATTTCAGTGAAAAGAAATGCTACTGAATCACAGTATGAGATTCATTTGAAACCCTAGAACCCCACATGAGTTACAAAGACCTGTGAATAATGTAATCAACTAACTTTTCAAAGGTTATTACAATTATCATCTGGAAATTTATCAATTGTTTCAAATAACAATAATGTACTTTGAATTTGTTGGTATTAATGTTGAATAAGTTGAGACAACAGAAGACCTTTATTTGAAGGAACATGTAATATAGGTGACTTCTTGTAACTTTGAAATAATTGTAAAATGGGGTTACTTGAATAATCAGATAAAAATCCTAGGTAATCAAAAAGTGATAGCTTTTGTCTTTTTGATTTGATGCTATTCTTTCATTCAAGTTCAACTGAAGGTCATTGTACTTTGTTTAATTTGTAGGGTAAATATACCTTTGCTGATGGTCTTGAATACAATGAGGAAGATTGGCTGTACTGTGATGGCTACGATCGGAGATTCTACACAGAAATCTGCCAGGGTTTGAAACCAGCAGGTGAGACATGTCAGACTTCATTCATGAAATCATTTATCAAGTAAAACATTAATATTTTACTTAGCTAATGAATAATACATTGTTTTGTTTCCACAAGTGTGTTTAACTGTACAGGTTAATGGTCACCAATGGTGATTTATAGAGTTTATAATAATCCAAGGTTGGTAGTACAGAGGGTTAGAAGTTTGAGCAAAGGTTACCATTCTGGACAGTCCAAAATATTTCCCATAGCATGATTTGAAAACTGGAAATCTGTCTGACCAAGACCCAGGGATGTACTGTACTCAGGAATATTTGAGTGCCGGGTGGATTTGTGAGGTAGTATGATTCATGTCCTGGAGGAGGGGTTTAAGGGATGAGGTGGAAAATCTTTCCAAATGAAGTAAGCTTAGATGGCAAATGGTGCTATCTTTTCCCTATTATAACTACTGTACCAAGTTGTCACCCATATTCTGGTAATTGTAAGTGTTTTAAATTAATCATAAAAAATAATGCCATGCAGAATTGTTTAAAACACTGTTTGTGCTGGGCAGCATTCAGAACTGCCAGGAGCAGCCGCCTGCTGGCGCCCGGCGTGACTCGCTCATTGCCACTGACCATAGTTTCCACTTCTTTGACTACTTGGGCTGTCATCCAAAACAAAATGACATGCACCAGATCAAGCGTGAAGTTACTATGTAGTAATCAAATTACTACTAATAGACGAAAAATGGACGTCACGATCAATCCTCTTTATGTGTCAGGATGGATGGGCTAGGGGAAATACCTCAGCATATTTCAGGGTGGGAATATTTTTCTGTTATTCAGTAATTTTAGTTACATTATTCAGTAATACAGAATTACGTTTAAATCACTTATGAGAAAGTAACCCTGCTTGCAATCACAAGCTTCTAAAAGTTATATCGTTGAATGGAAATCAATTTTTTTCAAATTCATAAGTGACAGAACAGATCTTTGCAAAACATTTTATTTCAAATGAAATTTACAACATCAGAAGTTTTCAAGAGTGCAGGTTATGAGACCCAATCCCTGTGACATGTTTACAAGTTAAGACTTATTTGTTTACTGTTGCAATATCTGTATGAAGTAGTTTTATAACTTTGAGATACCCACTGAATAAGTTGTGTGCTTCTTTGATGTTCATTATCATTACATTTTGACACGTGTCTTATATATATATATATATTTTGTTATCAGGGAGGTCCCAGCTGACAGACAGAGTACCGCCACGTGAAATCCCAGAGGGTTGTTACGATACTGGAGATGGATTCTACAACCCAAAGACAAGAATTATCAATGATTACAACCATAAATTCCTCAGAAATGCAGGTAAGAGTATATTGTCAAAATATCAAACTGACAAGCAGGTACCTTTTTCATTAAAGGTTTTTTTTTGGAAATGATAATTTGTTTTAAGGTGCCAGGTGGAGTGAGAAGCTTGAGGGGGCAGCAGTATGCTGGACCCTTGGAATTCCAGGCTCATGTAAACCTTTCTGAATTGGCATTTACAAGCTGTAAATTTTATGATTTTTTTTTTCAACCTGTCATTTCTGTCCTTTCTTTGCCCAGATGACGATGAACACCAATGGATCGTAGGAACGTGTCGGAAAGGATGGGATGAAATTGTTGGGCCCCAGAGACCAGAGGAAACATAACTCTTTTTGACAATGCGGCGATCGATAACAATGACTATCTTATGTAAAATATGTAAAAACGACCACGACTAACGGTGCTTTTGCTGTAACAGCCTCTTTAGTTTTATTCAAATCCAACTATCCAAATTATTATGCACGAAATGTCCTTTTCCGATTCTTAGTCAATGTCTCTGTCGGTTTGTATATATTTTGTGTGTATGTAAATATATCGTACCGTCAAGTTGATGAAAGTTTGTGTCACTTAGTAATAAAAGTAGCTTTTTCTAAATGCTTACTTTCTCATAAATATATGCACTTTTTTTTCTTCATGCAATCCTACAACTGTTCCAATTTATAGACAGCTTACTTAACTTTACCATCATATATTTATAAAGAAACGTTGCATGTTTCATCAAGTTTTCTACATGAAATTGCTAAGATATTTTAATATTTACAAATATTTTGATTGTCCAAAGATGCTTCCATCAAGATATTGAGTTGGAAATTCCAGCTCATTTTCAAAGCACACAGTATCACTATGACTGCAAATTTGATTTGAAATGACTCAGTTTTGAAAGTCCATTGAAAGTTATGTATTGTTAAAGCTACATCAATAATGTATTATTGGTTTTTAATTGCTTGCAATGATATTGGCAGCTTATGGTATTAATATTGCACTCTGCAGATGTCTGGAACTTCAAGGGAAGTTTAGTATAATCACTTTTGACAACAAGAAAACATCAACACCTTTATATTTGCTGTTCGCACATTATCGTAGCCCACTGACGACTCCATGCTATCCCGGGTCACAGAGATAGTAGACTAAGGTTAATTTCATGCTTTATTACAATACTACCGATTGGGATCTATAAAGCACATACTCCCATGTCTCCAAAGTTATCCTAGAGATAGGTGTACTATGTGCAGTGGCTGTGGTACTGCTGGTCGGGGGGGGGGGGGGGGGGG
>KN891386.1:29689-39971 GCA_000934455.1 Apostichopus parvimensis
CTTACCCAACCCACTCAGCAAACTGCATGGTATTTGGAACGGTTGCACTCAACAGAATTACACTTACGTGATCAGGGAGCAAAATTAGCACTTCTTCCCAGACAACACCTCTCTATAGAAAAAACAGGAGAAACAGTTTTATATTTTAACCATTCATAAAACTTGGCTTTTATGGGAAAGAGAAGAGAACTATATCCCATTTCTCCTACTCCATACCAATCAAAAATAAAATTCTTAAAATATGTGAAGTATTTTACAAAGAAATTTGGGGTTAAGCGGTTTAGGCCATGGACTTGCGTTTGACTCCATATCATTATGATGAGTCCTTCGGCGAGTCGATTAATGTCAATTGCCTCTCTTCACTCGGGTACATTAAATATGGGGACCTGTGGATAACTTGTAACGTATGTGTGCAATGGACCAGGGGCGCATCCTATTGGACCCCCCCCCCCGTGGGTGCATAAATGTTGAGCAATGAAGTATCCTAGAAGAGACTGTTTCTGTTGCCTGCACTTGTGTGCGTGGATATGACAGCTCACCAGTGATGTTGTAAAGTCGTGTGAATAAGGCCTTTACACATGATATCAAGTTTGATTTCAAACATGTTTTTGCAGTTCATTATAATTCAGTGAGTGACAGAGGTGAGTGACCTACCGATGCATCATTGATGTAGTGAACTTCATCAAATATAACCCACTCTAAATCACGAACAAGGTCGGCTCCGTTGTAAAGAATTGATCTGTAAGAGGGCAAGAAAGAGAGAGAGAAAACCAGTGTAGAAGGTAAACATAGAGCCTCTGGTGTGTGGACCATTTGAAGGATAATGAAATTGCCAAATCTATTCCAACAAAATCCCCCCACCCCCCCTCCATCCCAGCTGACTTTGTAATTTAGATTTCCAGTGGACTTCTACTCCTTGCAAGAAAACAATTACCAACTAAGTTACAAACACTGATCTAACATTCTGACGTTTAAAACCACAAAAGTCATTCATTGCTTATTTACTCACCGTAATATTTCCGTTGTCATGATAAGGCAGGCTGCATCTGGATTGATCTGTACATCTCCTGTTAAGAGACCGACGTTTTCAAACGTCGTCTTGAAGTCACGAAACTTTTGATTGGACAGGGCTTTGATGGGAGACGTATACACGACCCTAAAGAGATGAAAATCAAAACAGACATGATGTGTCAGGTACAACAGAAAACACGAAATAATTAGACCAGTTGCGAATATTTACATTCCTTTCACTGTGAAGATGAAAATATTGGTTGAGAAGAAAGCAAAATGTTTACAAATATTACAGTTTATTGGCATTTAACAACAATTTCAAGCCTGTAAAGTTACCATAAATCTTCTATGTTGCACTTTAATAACCCAAGTTTGATAAAAAAAAATATATAAAAAAACCCCCCAAATAAACCTAGAATTGAATTTGTTAATCACAACTTTCTAATGTTGTTAGTTACACTTGAAAGGTTGACCTTAGTAAACACAATTTGGAATTTAACCTCCTTTCACATTTCATCTACATTTAAAAAATCATCCTTCCCATAATTCTCTCCATGGCAATTCCTTATCTCAGAATATAAAAATGCAGACGCATCAGCAAAATTAAAAAGTGATCGCACTTCTTTTTCAAATAGCTTTCAAATCTGATCATGTTTTGGTACAATCTTTACAAGTTGACCGCCTCTGACTTTCTGGTCATAACTTTACAAGTTGACCCCCTCCGACTTACCTGGTCATAACTTTACAAGTCGACCCACTCCTACTTACCTAGTCCAACTACACAAGTCGACCGCCTCTGACTTACCTGGTCATAATTTTACAAGTAGACCGCCTCCAACTTACCTGGTCATATTTCTTAGGGCGAGGGCTATGGCATATTCAGCTACTACTGTCTTTCCTGCTGAGGTGTGAGCGGCCACAAACACACTGTCATGATCTTCCAGCCTCAAGATAGCTTGCTTCTGGAAAGTATCGAGCTCAAAAGGCCACTGTAGAAACAGACGATGCAATTCAAAGACAGCTGTTCCAAAAACAAGTCTGTCATTTCTTGTGTAAGTGATAAGTGGTGATGTTTCTATACGATACAAATGATGTGAACTATTTTGATTCTTATCCAAGAATCTTATCCAATATTTATACCAACTTTCATGTGCAAGTGAAGGTAGGGGCTAGATAAATCTACTGTGAAAAAGTTTTCCAAGCTGGGTCTTTGCTTAATGGTTTATCAATTGCTATGTTGTTTATTTACTTAGAAAGACAAAGGGGCATCATCTAAGTCAATTTCCAACAACAGAAGCTCTTCTGCCTTGCAATATTGTGACTTCAATCGGTGAACAAGAGGTATATTTCAGATGCAATAAGTAATTGAAAGGGGTATTTATTATGGTTAGTTGAATCTTTATTCCTGTATTCTATGTTTATTGATACCCAGGATTCTCAATACAAAATGTGTGTCATGTTGGTCGACTACAGGAAAGCAAACAACTTTGCCACTGATATTTTTACTTTCTTTGACGGTTGATCAGTGCCATCTCCAAATTTCAGCATGCTTTCATACTAAAACGTATGCAAAACTGCATTCCAAGAGGTCTTCATTCTCTTTATAGTTGTGAACAGGTATTTGAGGAGTGTTCAGGGAGGCAATTAAAGGGATATTCCAGTGGCTGATCTTGATATAAATACTAATAATAATATTCTGCATCTCAAGGTTAAAACCACATTCTCATAGTATCTTGTATGACAAAGATAAAGATTTAGCAGATTTGGTGATGTCGTTTCTGGCAACTGCAAAGTGAATGATGTCATCACGACAATTCAGCTGAAAAAAATTATTTTGTGTTTTTTCTTTAAATAGAGCGAATGTTGACAACTATGAAAACAAATCCCAATGTATCAGGTTTCAAGGATGAATCAACAAGACAACAAATCAACAAACTTGTTGACAAATCAACAAGAAGGTTATAATAGGACAGTAGTGCTTCTGAAAAAAAATTGCCATTATGACATCACAGACCACCACCTACTGTGGTCAACTCCAGTTAAGAATCAAGGGTTTACCCAATCAAAATAAGTAACATTCATATCTGGAGTAAGAGACAAGATACCGAGATCGGGTAGTCAGTATCAGTATTGAACTATATCAGTGTGAAATATTGTTCTTTTTCATATCAGTGTCACATTGTCTGTTACCAGCTAATCCCTTTTCAATGTCTTAATGTCTGCATGTCTGTGTAAATGCTTTGAGAACGGCAGTGAAATGCTTGTTAATGTTTCAACGTGAGCGACCATTCCTTAAATTTCTAGAATACTTGGTGGCGATAGTAGAGTCACCTTTACTGGTGCATCCCAATGACATTCTCACCTGATAAGCCATACTGGGTATCTTCTTATGAAAGTCATTGACTGGTACCGACACATTGATCTCTACTGCCCACTTTTCCTTCCTCTCTGATGTTAACCCCTTCGATGGTGTCTCGGATATTGATAATACCTCAGATTCATAAGCCTGAAGCAATACACATGCAACATGTGAGAAGTTTTGCAAGAGTTTAAGAATTTACTTTTACATCATATTAATGGATTGAAGTGTTTTTTTTTTTTTTTAATATTCTTTTTCCACAAAGTTAATCCAAAGTAACTACTTTGCATATTCAAATTAGAAATTAAGATAATAAACCAATGAGACTTACTAACACAATAGGGCCTTTGTCTACACATTGTGAAAATAGAAAAATTGCAAAAATTGCAAAAATACAAAAATACAAATTGCAAAAATACAATCACGATGACGAAATATTCTAGCAGCTGAGTAAAGTAATCAAATATTCATGACATAAATATTAATAAATTTAATAACTGCTATAAAATGACTTGTTTGTTTTACATACTAGAGATGGTATCTCTTCCAGGTTGGTATCGTCATCTTCTTTAACTTCATTCTGAAAAGCAAAAAAAGCAAAAATGAAGAAATAAGTTGAAACTGTGTAAAGAATGAGCACAAATTGTTTTCATTTTTTATTTATATTAGTTTGGCATAATTGAAACCTAAACTAGAAAATCTGTTCCTTATACTGCAATTATATGCTTTGATAAGCATGTTCAAGATGAAAGAAAACATATTTCAGACAATATGCATAAAAATTCTTCATCATTTACACTTTTTATATCACAGCTGAGCCCAAGTGGAATACAGAATATGTTCTTTCTGTGATTGTATAGTCGACATTTGCATGATTCTTTGAAGCTGAAAGAAACCCTGCATCTTGTCTAATAAGCAAATAAACAAATAACAAACAAATATTTAACAACATAGTTTGGTATCCACAATTGTAAATACCATATCTACAAGGAACATTTTGTTTTCCAAATATCTATTCATTAAGCCAAAACATAACACATTACAGAGTGACAAAGGTTTGTTCTTGTTGTCCCGCATCAAGTTTCAAACACCAGTATAAGGTGATCATTTCAGATTGCATATTCATGCATACATTCTTTGACAAATTGCTTTCATCAAGAATAGAAAAATCATAGATATACTTCAAATGAATGAGTAAGTTTTTAACAAATGGTAGGGACCTCTTGATCTTCTCTGGTAACATCCTCATCTTGCTCCTCATCCAGGAAGTCGATATCATCTTGCCCACTAAGGAGATCAGCTAAGTTGATCACATTGGAATTCTCCTGATCATCTGATACCTGGGAATGATCCCATTTAAAAGGCAGGGGAAGCCCCTCATCTTCGAATGTCATGCCGCAATCTAAGCCGGGGGGTATTTTCAATAAATCTGCAAAAACAAACGAAACGCAAGTTACATCTCACAGCTAATTGAAGAAGGAATGACAGTATAGGTGTACCCAAGTAACCAAAGGTTTCTCACAGAATTTATCGATTGTTGCATCAGATTTCAGAAGCTTCATTTATGAAAGTCAATTTATGTTAAAATATCTTCCAATCCAGGATAAACAATGATTGACAGTAGTATAAATATAGTATAAAAACAAATAAATCTCCATAAACTTCATATTATGTGAATTTGTTGTAATGTGGAAAACTTTTATAATTAATCATACTACTATAATCTAATCAAAATCTTAATTAAAGAACAACATTTTATTAACCTCTTTATCCTGTCACACCAACTGAAGACCTATTTACCACAGACAGCTCCTATTCCAAGTTGGATTATTTCCAATACTTGGTGACCACTGAACAATCCAAGGCGGGCGAGAATATTTTGGCTGAAGGAAGGCCCTCCGAGATTGCAAAGATGTCTGCCGATGCATGTGGATGACACATTTGCTGGCAATGTAAACAAATAATCCTACACCTATAGACAAAACTGACCACACAGCACTCTACTTCGAATAAAAAATTGCTTACAAAATTATATCAAGTACTGAAGGAAATGAATGATAGTGTTATTTCAGATTTTGGTGAAATCCTGGTTCCAGCTTGAAACACAAAAATTACCACCTTTCATCACTAGTCTATAAGAACACAACCTCTCTATAGTAACAAAGAAATAAGGGTAAAAATATGGCAGCCACTCTTAGATACAAGTTTTGCTGATAGATTGTCAAAGCAATCATTTATCTGGTTTCTAATACCAAAATACTAGTTTCAATGGCTGCACAATTGCTAAACAGAATCTTAGTATATTTACAAAATAAATATCTTAAACAATCTTAAACACCACAAAAGGATATTGTATACCCTACATTTTATTTCCCATCTGATTATTTTAAGCAGTAGGGTTCACCTGTTTCTAAGTTCATCACACTCGGCATTTCTTTACTGTCATTTTCATCGGGTTCTACTGTATCAAAACCCCCTGGCTGAAATGGATAGTTAGTTAAGCTACCCCTGACAGATTCAGCGGGAGGCCCTGGCTGCCTGGCTAGAGAAAAGGAGTTTTTTGAGGTACTGCCGGAATTCTCAAGCTGAACCTAATTAGAGAAGAAGATGATGAATTATATCTTAGGAATATACCTTCTGTATAACTTTTGGAAAGACATAAAATTAACATTGAACAAAATAAAAGACATCTGGTTTATGGTTGTAATTGGTCAATTTTCTTGTTCATGCAGTAATTGCATAAAATTGCCAAAACAACTTTTTGTTAAAACTCATCCATTGTGATAAAATTCCCACATTGAGAACACTGAATTTAAACAATTAAATGTTTCTGTCATGATACTCCCCATTGCCTCACCCCCACCCCCCCCCCATGATACACATACATCTTCTTCCATGGGTATTGATCAACGTATATCATTATGTACAGGTTTCAAGCAACAGAATGTACTTGCAAGTCCAAGAGTTTTAAATTAAATTCTCTTTTAAACTTCAAATAAATCTGAAGTCTTTGGGACTAGCAACTTAAGATTCTTAGTCTGTAACATGAAACTGTTTCACAAGAAGCTGCTGCATCTAACAGCTTGTAAGCAGTCACAGATAATATAGTTACCAAATATTTCAACAAAGTTGTCTGACAGTCCTCACCTCTTTAAAATCTATCAGTTCACCCGTTGTTAGATGCCGTTCCACCTGAAGTGTCATATCCACTGCTAAAGATGGCATGTGATAGAGGGACTCTGGGTTTGGCTTCCGAGGCCACCATCTACATAAAAAAAAGGAAGCAGGTAGGTTACATATTATTCAGTGATCAAATCTATTCTTAAAGCAGTTTTTTTATTCTTTTGTACATTTTATATTTATATATATTTTTAATTATTTTTATCACTTTCTAACATTCCATAAGAATTAACAATGCAGTTCATTTGCTTGACTACAGTTATCATCTCAAGTGTCATCTCAAATAACACTAAGAAAGTCCAAACGTTGGAATGATTTTTTATTTTTCTGTATGTCATAAATAGTACAATCTAATTTATGAAAAAAGATTCTGGGTGACAAAAATGTTGCAATATTATGGCTTCATGATTTCAAAAGGTCCAAAATATTCCACACAAAATTGTTTCATTGTTTCAGAGGCCCGTTCGTATTGATATAAAATTTTCAAGATTCTCCAATGATGCAACAAATCAAGTTTAAACAAGTATCTTACATTAAACAAATATCAAATGGATTACACTGAAAAACATATAGAGTGAAAAAATGTAGGCAAAGGATAGTGGTAACACTGTATGTCATATAGCAATTTTCATTATGACAATGTTTCACTGTTCATCAAGCTCTATCAATTTGATGATACCTTTGAGCTTTCTGCAAGTCATGGATTGGTAGACTCTCTAGATCTGTTAAGAGTGCTTCAACACTTTGAGAAATGTCTGGCAAGATTGGTGGAAGTCCATTGGGTAACTGTAGAATCAAATTGAAAAGAATCACCACATTATGGTCTATCAAGTAAAAAGTACTTTGTACAGTACATGAGTTGTTCACAGAACTAAACAAAACACTATCACATTTCTAATTAAAGCATGTCTCTGCTGGTTGAATAACTGAATCATAATCCAACTCTAACCTGATTCATTCAAATTACACTAGGACAACATTCCATACACATTGTTTGTATTTCTTCTCCCACAATGGTACATACTGTATTAAGTGGTAACTAACCTTATCAGTGTAATGCAAACTACAAACTTCAGGAACTATTTGTATCATGCAAAGTAACTGGTTAGCTTTATGATACACATGGGAATATCTGCTATTTAACTGCTTTGTCTAGTGTAAGTGGTAATTGGTTTTAATAGTTGCAGATTTCTTGGGTTGTTCTAAAATAAGCTTGTGCTATTAATGCAACTGCTCACAAAGTTCTTTACACACCGTCACTACCAAAGTTTCTATTATTTTCTTCATAATTATGTTTAGTATTTGGGTTATGACCAGTCAGAAACAACACTGTACCCTCAAGTAAGTTATGAGGTTATAAGCAAAATAGATGGAAAAAGTGTGAAAACTAAAATAGTTGATAGTTAATTCAAACAAACAGACAGCAACACAATTTCTATGGAAACTTATTGTCAACATATAATAATAAAAGAGATGAACTACCTGTTCATAAAACACAAAAGAGATGCATATCTACATCTGTTATGCATTGTAAAGCTATCATTTGAGATCACAAGAGCACTATACTTCCTCCATTGAGTCATCTAAGGCACTGACCATATGGTATGTGTGTTACACTATATAGTCAATGCACTTAAATTGATGAACCTTAGGTGTTTAAAGAGTCATTTTTCATAAAGTAAAAGGAGGATAGAAATGCAGGATGAACTGATAAGTGATAGAAGTGGTTTTTAGTTGTGTACAGCATATATCAAAATTTATTTTTGTGCCTGAAGTCATCTTTTGAAGAGAACATCTGAAGATTCTGCCAGGATCAAAACACAATGCCAATTTATAATTTCACATATAAAATAACATGTTTCCTTCACAAACCAACAAGTACCTGAAAGAACTGTGCAAATAATGGTTAGTTCCATTTCATGTGATTAAACAACATTACTTACTGTTGATATCAATGGAGGTTGAGATGATTTGGGGACAGATACTATTTCAGCAAGGTTTGAAGTTCCTTTCTGAATGATGTCAAAATCCACTCCATCATTTTCAGGCTGCTGCACCTCTGTTGGAAGTAAACAACACAAATGAAAGTTGTACACTGGATAGTTATTGTAAATTGTAAGAAAAGAGCTTTACGAGATAAAATATTTTCATACAGATCTCACAGAAAACTGTGAAAATGTGCTTATCTTCCTAGCATATTCTGATTAAAAGCTGGGAAACTTGAAGAAACCTATATCATCCCATTTTTTGTATGATCATTCTATATGTGTAGAACGTGCAAAATTTGCAGAGATTCTGTAAGAACATCCCTTGGAACTGCGTTAATTAGATATGATACTGAGTGTTCTGCGGTAAATATAAAGTAGAAAATAAGTTGGATACATGCTAAGCATAACTTTATGGTTGCAAACTACAGTACTACTAGTAGCAGTACTTAGAAGCCGTAGGCCAAGTTAGTTACAACTCCTAACCTATGCTAAGAAATAGAACAGTACAGTAAGGGTTCCAGTGCCATGTTGCCATAGGTACATAAATGCCATACCTTTTTGCCATATAGGTTTAGATCCTTCTGCCATGGCAGAAAGGCTTGAAACCTATGGCGGAAAGGTACATTTTAGGAATGGATTTTACACAGGAATGTATCAGTGAAACTTTCTTGATTTGCATGGAAGGATAGGTACACTGTCTTCAAATGTGAGGGTTTGCTGGATAGACTGAATTGTAGTTAAGACAAGATTGGGGAATAGATGCACAGTCTTCAATGTACATATTGATTGAATAGTTTTAATTATAAGTCTGTCTTCAAATATATAATAGCTAGTTGAATAAATCGATTAATTAAGGTTGATTGTTTATTAAAAGGATTCTGATTGTCGATTTAAATGACCAATTTTGTGGGCCTAGGTAGTGTGAAGCCAAGCAATATTACAGGGCATATAGGCCTAAAGTGCACCCAAAATAATGTACTCTTTCCGCCATACAAAAGTGCTTTACTGCAATCAGGGTAACATGGCGGAATGGCACTTTTTCCATGGCGGTAAGAGCACATTTCTATGGCTGAATGTACCGATGGCAGAATGACACGGCCCCCTACAGTAAGATAGGCACTAGTCTAACCATACAGGCTAGGCCTATTAATTTGTGAGCTGATCAGAATTGTGTAGTTATGTAGCTGTCATGACAATACTAGTACACATCTCTGACCAAGGCTTTACTATTATTTTGCTATCCATACTCACCAATTTCAACTTTCTCCAATTCAGATATCCTTACGTTAGACAACATACTGACACGTACTACGTAGCCTACACCAGACTCAGTGTGTGACTGGCTGTGCAGACGGCCTGTTCTGCTACTGCTTGCAGACGGCCGGTGACTACTTGGTTGAAATATTAGGCGTTTGGCCCTCTTATAATTGTAGGTATGTCAATCTGTATAGCGTAATGACAATCAAATATCTAGCCTAAAGTTAAGGACTTGACCTCCAATACGCACGTATGTTTCCTTTGCATCTCCACCATGGCCAGGGACCTTCGCAAAACTAGCCCCCATGCGTCTTTGCAAGTTTATATGAGTGTAAATATTACCGCTCGCCGTTTGTGTAATATGTTCAACCAACCTGAAGCTATCCCAGGATTCATCACAGGATTCATCACAGGATTCATCCCAGGATTCAGACTCATCACAGGATTCATTCCAGGATTCATCACAGGATTCATCCCAGGATTCATC
>JXUT01125301.1:0-18146 GCA_000934455.1 Apostichopus parvimensis
GATTGCAGCAGTGCCCTCCAAAAGTTTATAGAGCCTGTGCCTATACAGTGAAATTGTCATGAAGATAAAGTAATAACAAACTTTTGTAGTTTTCACAAACTCTGCATTCATTAATGCTTGTACAGTATGAAAATATAATAGACTCTGGGTGAAGATAAGAATCATATGCAACCTGTTTGGAATCAAATAGAATGAATTTGCATACAGTTTGAAAGCTTCCTGCAGAGCTGAAGTCTTCTAAAAATATCCAAACTGAAAATTCCACCGTTCTTTCGGTGACATATAGATCTGACATCCTCAAGGGACACTAAGAAACTATTTTTAAGCATACATGTGCAAAACCAGCAGGACATGTCCAGCTGAATTTCACAGATCATTACAACACTGAGAACATTTCTCTATCGAGTACACTTGAGGTACATGTACAGTTCAAGTACAGTGTATATTATACTGTACTTTATAAGTCTATGAATATTTATGCCCTATTCAAATACAGAGGACTAAAATGTCAAGTAGTGGTGATGTGAGTGGTATGGAGGCGTCAGAGACTCGACGATGAAACTCTCCAAAACAAGGTCACTCGTAGGAAAGCCAGTGACAAATGTAATTAACTCATTCTTAGGATTTCTTTTTCTTTTTCACCTTTCAGTGAGTAAAACCAATGGCCACTACAAAAAAAAAACAGTCATTGACAGCAAAAATATGCAGTGTTTGTAAATCACCAGCGCTGATTGTGCTTTCTCGATATAGGGAGAGTAGTTAGGTCCAAATAGAAGCATTTCCTTCTCTTTATTTACTCATTTATATAACATTCTTGTTGTATCAATTGGGAACATTAATAAAAGTGGAAACCAATGTAAGATACAAGTGGATCGCAAAAATACTCCAAAATTGACACTTTCAGGAGGTAATTTCAAGAAGTGGAGTTCTAAACTGTCAATACAGAGTATTGGAGGATGCACAGTGTTAAAAGGTTACCAAGGACATCATAGGCACGGTACAACAGGTGCTAAGGTTGTGAGGAGACAGGTAAGCGAGGAGCGAATTAAATACAGAGTACTACCATCTTTATGTAGGTGGATGGGGAGGCTCACACATTGAGTTGGGTTCTACACTGTTAAAAACAGAGTATTAACATAGGCCACATACAGTAGGTGGATGGGGAGGCGCACATGTTGAGGTGGGTTCTACACTGTTAATACAGAGTATTACCATAGGCTACGTAGGTGGATTGGGAAGGGGCACATGTTGAGTTGAGTTCTAAACTATTAATACAGAGTATTACCATCTATAGGCTATGTAGGTGGATGTGGATTGGGGAGGTGCACATGTTGAGTGGTAGCGTTGTGCGGTAGTCGGATTTCACACAACCGGTAGTGTTGCAACATGAATCCCGGTATCGTAACTACAACCGGTATTTTCTTCAACTTTCATCTACGGTTCAAAGCACTTAGTTACGAGACTGTCAATGTCATACATTCAATATGCATAGCCTAGGCTATGTACATACTCTTACACACACGTTCATAAAAAAAAAATAAAAAAAATAACACGCTATATTAGGGCCTTTGTTTTTTAACATACACTTCCAAAAAGAAAAGCACAAACCTTGGAAAAAAGCAACCCACACCATCCTTCATTCATACTCGACGTACGATATTAGATTAACACGTTCGCACGTGGATTTAACTTGTAATCCGTACACAAACATTAATTGGGAGTTCCCCACTAATCCATGATATTGGAATAGGGCAACTCCTTCAAGTTCAAAAGTTCACAATGAAAAGTTTTTAACTATCAACAAGTCACCACGTGTTTGGAACTTCAGACAATAAGAATGTTACATAGGGGCTACGTAAATACGGGATTATAAACTACATACATAAGAATAGTACAGATTTATTTATATCGTTAATCGGCTTTTGTTTACTCCAGAAAATATACTTTCAATACGTACAATATCAATCTTTCGTACAAAAGATCTTAAAAATTAAAAAAGTAGCGAAAGATAAATATAAATGACATCGTGGAACCCCCCGCATTAATAAACGAATCCATTTCATTACATCATCAAATCTCAAGTACTGAACTGCTGTGTGTACCTGTACCGTACCCTAGGCTATAATAATATACAGTCCCGTGCGAAGATGGATTTAAACTGGATATACTCCCTGCGGTTTTGGCTCAAAATTTATTAAATCGTTATAATTATTATAACAAAATGAGGTGAAATGCATAAGAGTAAGATTTTGTACATGGGAACCTTGACAATCATCGTTTGAAGGAAGAATAAATAACGAAAATTAAGAATAACTTTGAGGTCCCGTAACATGCTGAGCCCAAGTAACGTTCGATATTTGGTGTAGCCTAGGTGCAAATTACTACATGAAAAGTTGATTCGTTAATATATAGGTCTAGGCCAGTACGTAAATTGGTCAGATATTATTCAAACTAAGAACACAGAAACCAGAAAAAATTGTGTTTTGTTTTCTTTATTTCAAATAGTAACACGTAGATATTTTTATTATGTCCGGGATTCCCGGGAATGATACCGAAACGAATGTAATAACCGGTTGTTTTCCAACTACCGGTAGTATTTACACATTGCTTTGTGATCGGGATTAGTCAATACCGGGATCGGGATACCGGGATTCACTTGACTACCGGGATCCCGCACAACCCTATTGAGTGGAGACAGGGTATGAGAGGAATGAAAATCTTAACAAACCCTATCCAAAAGTAACAGAATGGATTAAGAATTATGATACATTATACACTTTTACTGTTAGATTACCTAGAGGGTAATAAGAAACTACTGTCCCAGAGCAATCTCTTTGAAAAATGTCCCTGCCATTCAATGCTTACCAAACCTAATTCAATAGATTCTAGAGAAAACCATGACCCAACCACTCTCCCTCCATTCCTCTCCCCCAGCTGGATTTAACAAAGGAGCAATCCTCTCCTGCTCTACAGGCTGTCTCATCATAGTTTATACAAACCTTACCACCACATTTATTTTGCATTACAGAGATCTTTGTACAGAACAACTCTCCTCAATCAGGTAAAGCAGAAATCTTGTTCCATTGGTGAGATATCAGGTAGCTTAAAAAGTTGTGTGTGTCTAGGAGCTGTCATTTTGAAAATCTGTGATGTCATAGTGTTGCTAGGTCTGAAACCTTTTCTTTTTCACTCTGTTTTACCTATCATACTTTTTCATATTTTTATTCCATACTTCAAGGTGAAGTGTTAACAGTTTTGACCCTGAAACCAATGCCATCATTACTAGATCCAGTGAAAATATTTTAGATTCAGCAATTGCAAAACCCTTCTCATTATAGAAAATAAACATTGAAAAGAATGAAAAGACAGAAGAGAAATTTACATGAGGCTCGATCATGATGTCATTATTTAGGCTTGATCAAGTCTTCTGCCTTACATACAGTATGTGAAGAACTGTTAAAACTATGATATCTCCCAAATGGAATAAGAGTTTTCTTATCTGTTCGGTGAAGTTGTTCTCTCAGAAGTACATCAATAATGATGCATGGTTTTGTGTCTCCTTTAACAAATCATCAAATTTGTCTCTTTGGAGAATATATAAATAGTGTCTTCTTATCCTCAAGTTTCTTGGTATCTGTGCTCTGTTCATACACTACCACTTTAAGCCTCTTATTAGCTGTTTCCAATATTAATATTGTATACAAGTGACCCTTGAGTAATTGAGAACATTTATAATCCCACTATAAAGAATATTGGTATTTCCCCACCCCCCCCCCTTCTCCACCTGGTATGTAAGGAAGTCAAAAAGAAGGTTACTCTAGTCTCCTACTCAAAGTTCATAAAGTTGATTGCCTATCTCAAAAGTAAATTTATATCCTTCTTGACACATCTTTAAGACATAAGTACTCTTTTAAATGATGCTCAGGAAGAATACAGAGAGGGTCAGAAATTACTACCGAGAAACTTTCAACATCTAAAATATAGAGGCAGACTTTGCCGAGAACATTTTGAAATGTTATAAAGCACAGTGTTTACAAAATGTTGCATTACGCTGATTAATGTGTAAATTGTAGTCAAGATAAAAGGCCAGTGACACCACCTACAGGTGTAACATTACACCAATCCCACTTTCGACGATCGAATGTTTCCTTGATGGTTATAACCTGTTGGCTCAACAGATTCTTCTTCCGGACAGAGATATTTCACTTACTTATTTGTCATCAAGAGTGAAAGTGGCCAAAAGTAGAAATGATTAATCACAAGTTCTGTAATACACTTTAATGGCATTGCTACTCTGTAATACACTTTAATGGCATTGCTTCTCTGTAATACACTTTAATGGCATTACTACTTTGTAATACACTTTAATGGCATTGCTTCTCTGTAATACACTTTAATGGTATTGCTACTCTGTAATACACTTTAATGGTATTGCTACTCTGTAATACACTTTAATGGCATTGCTTCTCTGTAATACACTTTAATGGCATTGCTACTTTGCAGGGTTCGCAGGTTTCTTCCGGGGGTGGAAAAAACCGCGGAATAAACCACGGTTTATTCCACTCGGAAGAAATAGGTTTCTTCCAGTTTCTTCCGGACAAAATGGAAGAAACTCATTTTTTGGGGAAAAAACTGTTGATAAAGTTTCATTACAACCTGCAATGATTTCTAACTATGTAATAAATGGACAAGAAGCACCATAGTGTCATCTAGGTAGTCTATATCTAGGTTTGGAGCACATGACCTGCTTCCAGCATATACTGTACACAATATTGCACTAGGCTACTAGCATCGGACAATTCAGGGAACAACTATGGGCAAGCAATATTTTGCAGACCAGAATGGTCCTGATTATAGCCCAGTTCTTAGTTAAAAACTAGTTTCTGAGTGGAGGGGCAAGTGTTCCCTGGAAACTAGTGTAGGCCTACTACAATGTACACTCATTACTATGATTACATTGACCACTATGACCATATTTTGTGGAGATTGAATTCAAGACATGAGGGTTACAGATTCGACTGGAAGTTGTAGTGTGAAATGAGAGCTGGCTCATGGTCAGCTGTGTTTAATTGTGGATGTTTGTTCTTGCTGTTGGGATGACAAGTCCTCCTGTTAACTACAAGTTGTAATTTAGGGAGTTGCAGAAATTAAACTGTTGCCTAAATCTAACAGATATTTTTTGGCTATTTTCTTGGTGTTCATTGTATTAAATCCTCAGTGCATGGGCCAATCCAGGTTAATCATTCATACAGTATAGCCAGTTATGCAATTATGGTTGATGGGGGGATCGTGAGATGATAAGTAGTCCTCCAATACTGTGATTTATAAGCAAACATCTTTTGGTGTAGAAAGACAGCCCAATATTATAATCAAAACATAAATATCATATTTTGATGGTTTCAGTGGTATGCATTTCAGTCAGATGGTGGTAAACTAGTTGTCTCTTTATCATGTATGTGGGCTGTGCTGCGTATATGCCAATTTTCACAGTTTCTTCCAGTTTCTTCCGGTTTCTTCCAGTTTCTTCCGGAAGAAACTGGAAGAAACCTGGAAGAAACAGGTTTCTTCCAGTTTCTTCCACGTCCCCCGGAAGAAATAGGTTTCTTCCGGAAGAAACCGAACCCTGCTACTTTGTAATACACTTTAATGGCATTGCTTCTCTGTAATACACTTTAATGGCATTGCTTCTCTGTAATACACTTTAATGGCATTACTACTTTGTAATACACTTTAATGGTATTGCTACTCTGTAATACACTTTAATGGTATTGCTACTCTGTAATACACTTTAATGGTATTGCTACTCTGTAATACACTTTAAAGGCATTGCTTCTCTGTATTTACCCTTTAATTTTAATGGCATTGCTACTGTCATAGAATTTAATGACATTGCTTCTCTGTAATACACTTTAATGGTATTGCTACTCTGTAATACACTTTAATGGTATTGCTACTCTGTAATACACTTTAATGGCATTGCTTCTCTGTAATACACTTTAATGGTATTGCTACTCTGTATTTACCCTTTAATTTTAATGGCATTGCTACTGTCATAGAATTTAATGACATTGCTACTCTGTAGTTCACTTTAATGGTATTGCTACTCTGTAATACACTTTATTGGCTTTGCTACTCTGTAATACACTTTAATGGCATTGCTACTCAGAAATACACTTTAATGGCATTGCTGCTCTACTTACTTTTCACCACATTACTCTATATTCATGGAAATTTTTGAACCAGATATTTTACCACCAATGCATGTTAGGTCTTTGCATAGAACTGTATTCATTAACTCAACGAAGCAATAAATCCTCAAATAACTGAGGATATTGCCACTTTTAATTACATCTATCCAGGCAGTGGCCTGTGACCTTGGAAATGAGAAAACGAACATGACACCTCCTCTCGAGGACACCAACATTATGGGTATAAATAGCCATTCAGTCGCAAAATCTCAACCGCGACACCTGAACATAACACATTGCTTTTAGTATTCAGCGCAGTAGTGGTTTATCATGTTCTCTAAATAAGTAACACTAGTAGAAATGAGGATTGCTGTCGCTCAGCGGTTGTTTAGCACGTTCTTCAAATAACTTACAATCGTAGGAATGAACCAGTCTGAACATAGACTATCCTAAAAGGTTCCAGCTCTACTAACTCACAGTCACAGACTGACGGTATTAGGATCTGTAAATAATGCCGCCTAGCAGGAATATCACACTGCTCTTTTAAATGTCAGAGGGTCATGCAAAGTGATCTCACTCAGGCAATGGAGAGATGGACTGCTTCACTAAGCCTCCTAGAGAAACATTTCAGGTTTGTTGCCATGGTGACTACATTGTCAGGCGCATCTTTAATTTCTGCAGGATTGTGCATAAGGATTGCTCTGAAATTGTAGTCGGATTGCTCAAAACAGACTACAGTGATAACTAATGAAACTCTTAAAAGAGGGAAAAAAAATCCGGAAAAAAAAAAATCAAAAATTCTCTGGGACTCCCTTGGCTTTGCAGAGTGAAATGTTGTCAACAGTGGAAAGAAAGGACGACAGAAAATATGCCTCAGATGTAAAACGTGCAAACCAGTGGCAGGTACTAATTATAATTATTGAACATGTTTGTTTGCAACACCAAGTGCTCGTGACAACACGGCTGTAATTAATTATCAATTAGAATAGCCTTCATAGTGCCATTCCATCAACATAGCACATTTTAAAGCCTGTGAATATCTTGAAAACCATTTACATACAAGGATTACCAACACTCAAAGTTATCTTTTTTTCTATGAACGATGATACTAACCTGTTAGCTTTCTACATATATGCACTTCAATCTACCTACTGTACTACAGCCTAGAAACATAGTAACATTTTAGCACTGTGCTCCCCATTGATATTCTTCAGGGTCATCGTCCTCTCCTTTTGAGTTAAATCAAGTCTAAATCTTCAACTGTAGTTTACTTGCACACTTCCAGCAGGTCAGAATTGTTTGCAGCAGCTCTGTTTCATGAGACTTGTTCACAGAGATCTCAAAACTCAAGGGAAATCTGGATCTTGTTCCCCCTGGGAGGTGATTCAGTTTACATCCAGATTTTGAGGAAAATGGTGGATCAACTTCAAACAAATGGGTGTTACAAAGGTGGTAAAAGGTCTTGATAACTGCAGCTTGTAACCAATAGCTGTGGGCCTGTCTTTAGATTAGGGCCAGTTCGTGTTTGAGTGGAACTGAGTGTTGTTCACAGCTACAATTTAGATCTCCCTTGCAGAGTAAGGATCTTCCCTGACGGATACCATAATCCTGAGAATATATACGATGATTTTGAATACCCATGCGTTATTAGATCCTCCTGAATTCTCTCAAAAGTGACCATGGCTAATAAAGGGAAAGCTGACCATTCTTTTGACTTTCTCAGGGTACAATAAAGCTTAATTGTAAGGTTCATGGGACTTTAAATAGTTCTCTCCTTCCTTGGGTTTTCTTTCGATTACTGTACATATTCAACACTACACTAGTGCCAGCAGACTGAGTTACACAGTACCTGTAAACCTAATTATTTCTGTACTATTTCCTAAGTGATATGTGCAGAAGATGAGCCAAATGTAGATAGACCTTGACCTCAGAGTATAGTTGCTGATCTAATAGCAAATTTGTTCAATCACAACAAACCCTTTATAGCAGTTAGGCATCCCAGTACAATAACACATTTATACTCTCAGCAACTATATGATAACAATTTTTAAAAAAGACCTTCGTTACAACATAGACTAACTAAAGGAAGGCACCATTAACAGGAAGTACTATATTGAAGCAGAACATAATGTAAGGAAACATGCCATTAAAATGGACTCATTTTGCTGCACTAGTAAGTTCACTTCAATGTTCAGTATAAGTTATCACACCCATTGATTGACTAACACTTTCTTGTTGTGGGATATTCAAACAGATTTAACATGACAGCACGTCAAATGGTGTCAATTTATGTTTGGGTTGTCTTGTCAAGCTGTCGTTTATTTTAGATCTGGTACCACAAAGCACAACAGCTAAGAACTGGTTTTGTTTGGCTGTTTTCCCATACACAGTAATATACATTCTACAGCTGATACCAAGCCCCATTTTTTCACTTGTTCTTTTGTAAACTAATTTACTTTCTTTGTAAAGCGCCTTGAGCAGTGACTTTTGTTTACTGATTTGGCGCTATATAAGTCTCATTTATTATTATTATTATTATACCATAGCAACTTCTCTTTATTTGTAGCCTCTTTTGTTGCCCATGTTGCCACTTAGCCCACACAGTTCCTGCCCTTCACATACATCTATCTACTCTGTCCAATAATGTACTGCACAGGCATGTAGCTATGCATGCAATTACCGTATGCACTTGTATGTAGAATAAAATTCAAGTGGACTTCAGAAGTTCAGACAAAGATGTCCATTACTTCCTGACAACTTCATGATACATAAATTTCCAACACAACATTGGTTGTGGGTTCTAACATTACTGGGTTCTAACATAATTTTTAAGGTAATGTACAGTAGTTTATTAATTTCAAACTGTTGACTAATTGTACATTGTCAGAGCGGACTCTGCTGATACCAAATGACCTTTGACCCCACCAGGAACAATAGGATTTCTGTATTTATTATGAGAAAGCTGAGACCTTTGTTATGGGTTGATTCTTGAGGTCATGTTTACTAGATTTTTACAGGGTTTGATCTTTGCGTTAGATCTGTATGGACTTGATAAATAGTTTGGCAATTTAAAAATGCTAAAATAAAGTCTTTAGATTCAGATTACGATGCAATTCATTTAATATGTACTATTCTGTAATGGAGTCATAAATTGCTCACAGCATTTCACAGATTTTATACTGCAAGGTCCAGGTAGTGTCAGATGATCCACATACTTTGTTAAGCATGAAGTTCCACGAACAAAAAACAACAGGTCTGGTTTTAATCCTCATCCAACTTTCCCAAACATAAGACATTTTCAGGTTACAGTACAATATCATTTAAGATCTAATCTGAAAACATGACACTAGCATATATATAACAGAACTCAAAATATATAACAGAATAACAGAACTACTGTACAATACAGCCCCCAATAGGACAATGTTGCATTTTCAGATCATCTTAACATACAAACTATCTATCTGGACAGCTTGTTTAACACACAAACTGAGTGTATCTAAAAATTTCCATAAATCCATAAGTCATAAGTATCTACACCGGCTACCTTCATGCCAGGGCATCTCATGTACCATTACAGAGTACAATTTAATAGACCAAGAAATCTATATGAGAAACCAAGAAAAAAATATATATGCCATAAAAATGGCATCATGTTGGAGTATTACTTGCACACTTGATGAAAGTACAATTCATGCATTTCAACCTGGTAGTCAAGGTGTCCATAGATCTGTAAATATTGTGACATGTCAGTAATTGCTAATTTGATTTGATGACAGCTCCTCAGTCCATGAATACTAAACTTGTTTCAAGCAAAAGCTACTACAGTAGTTAATGTTACATAAATTGTTTACAATATCCTGGTACCATACATCCTGCGTTTATTCCACATGGGGTCGCGACCTTTTTTTTGGTGGCCAAAATGATATAGGATTCAGGAAATTTGTAGACTGGGGTCAATGAACTGACCTGAAGATTTACAACATATACATGTTTGATAACGTTATGCCGATATTGCCAGTATCTGAGTTGGCTGATATCCGATGGCCTAATTATATCAATATTCCCGATATTGTTCAACAGCCAGAATGAAGGTCAAATAACACTTCTCGTCATTCATTAATACATAAAGTATCAAAATTATAATCGGCCATCGTAAGTTATTATCGTTTGCACAACTCACAAACAGTAACCACTTGTATTACTTTGTATACTCATTAACAGTTTCATTACTCACAAAAAGTAACCACTTGTATAACTAACAGCTTCCATTTTTAGTAAACAAAAATATGTGCATATTCTATAACACTAGTCCTAACCTCTTTTTAAATAAAAGATCATATTCCCCACATAGTTGATATGCATGAAACTGTGTGCTAGCTTTTTTTTTGGGGGGGGGGGGGGGGGGGGGAAAGCCTTGCCAAAATGAGCAAGTACTTCGTGTCTGAAATATTTCATTTAACCAACCGGCAATAAATTGTGATGCGCAAACTTGATTCTCAAAATTACAATCTTTTCATCAGTCGTTGATGTTTTAACAAACTGCATCCATGACACTCATTGCACCTTGAAAAAGATATGCAATTTTTGGAAGGATTTAGAGGGGATTACCATGTGTTACATCTTTTATTCTCTGCAGAAGCACTGTGCAAGTTTAGTGTGATGGACTACTACTGTAGTTAAATAGTTTTATCAAATGTTTTTAACGTCACATAAGTTACTTCGTACATTGTGTTTGATTGCGGTGCATTGTTCGTAGGTCTGAACATGCAATGTTTACAACTTTGATTGTTCAAAAAGTTTCTCGGATCCTTGCCAAGAATATTTGCAAGGGCAAAACAGGTGTCAGCTGGTTTATATTTCTCAGCACTTGCGTCTTGTTTCTTTGACCAGCTGATCGGTATTATGACCACTGGCTATTAATACAATTGAAATTGAAACTGAGGCTAACGAAATGGGTTTTTTAGAACAGATTAATAAATCATCTGCAAGTTACAAGAAGTGGCTGTGTTGGAAAAAACAGTTCAATATCTTTTCTACCATTATCGGCAACGAGGCTAAATTTTACCGATAGCAATATGCCACCGATATTGCAAATATCGGCCGATACCATTATTGCGAATGAATATTATTATTATTATATGTAACACTTGATCTAACTTAGCTTCTCCTTAACTCTCCTCAAAAGATGTCTCAGCACTTTCACTGCTGATGTTCCCATAAACTTCTGGATAACCATTGGACATTGTCCACACATGAAGGCTGGCTGCCGGCTAGGTTACCTGCGTTACCTATTTCTAGACTATGCCTAACTCAACTTAAGTTAGATGTTTACGTGCAAGTTGCCACCAATAGAATCAAACTGAAATTTGCCATAAAACTGTCACGCCCAATTGCATTTCAGGATATGCATTTATTTTGTTGAAATGAATTGTTCCTTAAAGGTAATAATATTCAAGATGAAAGTCAGAAAAATTGTTGACTTCCCATTCAACATAATAGCAATGTGAATCCCTAAGTTTGAATATGGATGTTCATATTTTGTTTTAACTAAGTATAAGAGCTAAGAGTAAGACCAAGGGGCTTAATTGTAATTTGTATGCCAACTTTTATATGACCATGAAAACTGAAAATGCTTACTTAGTCCTAAATTAGGTGCAGACCTATGTGTTACTGCATGTCTTGCAAAGTACAATATTTTGCACCCAAATAATGGGCTTCGTCTGCCTAGACTCGGTAAATAATACTAACGACTAACTTATGGGCCTTGGCTTGGTGATGTGAGTGTTAACCTTAAACTTGAAGTCGAAGGGGGCTTATTTGAGATTTTGACATAACTAAGCCTAAGGTCAACGAATTCAGTCATCAGTTTACATAGACGAGGACATCACTGTAGAAGAGAACACATTCATTACTGAATTGTGCTACTACGTTTGAAAAACCTATGCAACGCTAATAATACTAGTAATAATAGCTCCCTATTACCAGCATAATTCGACTGTCATATCCAACACTAGTAATAGGCCACTGTATGCCTAATGAAGGGGAACTGTGGCCTAACTGTCATGAAAATAAAGAAAGCCTGATCCTTAGATCACTTACCTTCTAATAATCTGGAGATTATACTATCAACATTCAATTTTTCTGTTTCTGCCATCTAAAACAATATTTTTAAGATTAATTGAGCAATTACTCCGCAAATATAGTCGGACGATGAGATAGATGCAATAGGATTTCGATGATCTGTTTTCAAAACGTCCAACTACCTTTTCGAACAACACTAGTTAGTATATTGTAGTGTACGGTTCAAATTGCATATAGCAGTAATAGATGTACTTGTGTGTATACCATATACTGTTATCCCGTTGGAAGTAATGAAACGCACGGTACAGAGAGCCAGATGCGGTAAGGTACGGTTAGTGTCCGTTGTTATGAATAGTATTTCCGTGAGTCCATGCGACGAGAGGTCTGTCGTCATGTAAATGAAATGACGTCATTGCGCAGGGATGTATGGACAAAGTTCACTAAACCAGTCCAGGAAAGCCATGGGCTAAATTTTTTTATTTTTTATTAACTTTATTCGTAACCAGGGATCCTGTCACTGGTGAACCAGTGTTCTCCCCAGGATCCCTGCACATATAAAACATACAAAATATAACAAACAGAACACATAAATATATATATATAAATGGAAGGCATACATACCTAAAATGTCAAACATACTCTCCGAACTAAGATCTAAAATCGATTTCAAAGATTCTAGAAAGCCAGGCCATTTCTAATTGCACATTTTGATTTAATAAAGAATGCTAGGGGTACTGGGACAACCTGCTCCCTCCCCCTCCCGATCTTTCAGCCTGTCAATTGCAATCTCGCAATTCAAGTGTCACTCTCTCTGAAATACAAAGTAGCTGGAAGACTATGATAATAAGAGGCATAGCGGTAGCTACGTGGGGTGGGGTACGTGATTTGTAGACTGTAGAGGGAGATAGAGTGTAGTGTACGTGAGCAAAAGAACTGTGACATAAAGATACATTTTCGTGAAAACAGTTTCGAGCTGCTTTCACGTTTTCAGCTGAATTTACACGGGGTTTACACTGAGTAATTATCAAATTTTATTCAACCCTCAAAATTTCGTCACCAAGACACTTTAATTGTTGCATTAAACACAAGGGAAAAATTTACTTCATTAAAGGGTGTGAAGACTCGCGCACAAAGAAACGTCTCATGCCGGTAATCTGACCTAGTTTCGAATGAGGTGTAAGAGAAGTGTTAAACACCACCATTCAATCCCAAAAAATACACACACAGCTTGCTACCGTCGGTAATTAGACACTAGTGTACAGTCAATATATACAGCTACGGTCAATACCCACAACACAGTGTACATAGCAGCGTGGACATCTCAGGTCTAGATAAAAGATAGCAAGGTATCACGTTTCATTACTGTCTGCATTTTGTAGCGACAAGAAGAAAACTTCAGCAATGGAAAGTTAACTTTTTCAGAACGCGGCACGTGGCTTGGGGCGAGTCTTCAATGCATTTAATTGGAATGCAACTTGACTATATTCACGCTAAAGATATGTACTGTTATGTGAATTTAGACTGGTTAAGATTCAGCTTAAAAACATGGACTTTGCTCACCCTTACTTCCATTCCGCCAAACAACTCAGATATTCGGAGGCACCAACATTTCTTTCATACACACAACAATGTGTTGTTTTCTGAAGCTTCAAACGATGACCATTGTTGTATTGCCACTAGAAAAGCTGACAAAATAAGCAAACTAATGTATCGTAGTCACTCATGAGCAGTCTTCAAAAGCGAAATTAAATCACAACTTACAAACTTCGCGGAGTGTTTCAAGATTGGATGGACCCTCTGAATCATTCAGTTTCATCAAGATGTAGTAGACAATAACACATAGGTCTAAATTATAAAGGGATAAAGAGAAATCTCATCATCGCAAAGTACAGCTAAAAATGTTATTACGCATTACAATAAAGACCATAACCCGGTCCACATGGCTCTCAGACATAATGTGATAATAGGCCTACTTATAATTATACTGAGATTATAGCACAGTAACAGTCAAAGGTCAGAATTGTAGCGCTTGAATTCGGCTCAGCATTATAACACTTCAAAAATAAAACTTGTAAGGACATCAAAATTTCATTTTTCTGTTATACCAAAATACTAGACCCCAGTACGACGGTGGAAAATTACAGCTAGTTACAGTATGGAACTTTGTAGTTACATTTATCGCTAACATTACGTTGGTCTTCGAAATATTGAGGGTCGAAATTATTTTACAATGAATTGATTCTAATGCGGTGCCGTTTATGAAAGAATGAGAAAGTCGAACAATTATATTTGTTTCAGCCTATCTATTTACTTCCATTTATTTATGAAGGACTTTTCCAATTTCATCAACTTCTTACATGGACACATGATTACTAGCTAGTATGAGACACGGGGGTATCTTCACTTCGTCCTGATGACCGCTTGAACGAAGACGCTAATAGAGGGCGGTATAACAGAAATGTCGAAAACTATCATAATGTCTCAATTTTAAGAAACCGCCGCTGTATAGTCTGGGTCGAGGGAAGTAGATAAAGGCAAGAACAAATGTCGGTTGAGTAATGGTATAAATTAACTAGATTTGGCCAAGAAAATTTATTTCGAATGGTACTACCATGGTACTATCGAACGACCCTGAACAGCCCTCTCTTGTTAACATACTGATCTGGGCTCCGTGACTCCCCCAATCAACTTACAGTGTGCTTCCCTTTAAGATATAGTAATTCTAGGTCCGAACTTCTACTTGTTTTCATTTTTTAATTCGATTTTTTTCTGTGACCGTGGAAAATTAAAAAAAAAAAATTCAAGCGAATCAAATTCCTTTTCGTCAATTGCTCCGTGCGTCGCCCCACGTGAATTATTATCACATTTGAATACATTTACCAGTTACTGCTAAGTTGAAGTCGACACCACAACCAGTAATCGTTTTCTGGCTAAATATTCTCAGCATTTCTTGATCTTGTTGAATGGTCACATCATTCGAATGAAAAATTGTTTACATGGATTCAAAATGGCAGCCTTCTGTGTCAGAGAAAAAGAAAGGGACGTATTAAAATAATTTGCAGAATTGTAATCATGTAACTCAAAGAGCATGACAGTCAAAGGCAAAGGTAATTTGACATTTATTAGTTGCTAGGACAACTAACGTTTGACAAGTAAGCCAAACTTGGCCTAAAGTTAGCCTTACTTCTTATGCCATTAGCGTAAGGCCTAACGTTAGGTATCACTAGGCAATGCAAAAAGTAGGGGCCTACTCGTCTATCAAATTCAAACTGTTCAAGTCTACCATTTTTGCCTAATTAACCACGTATATGATCGGCCAACGTGTAGGCGACAGAAGAGGTATCAACTTCATAGGGAACTCATTTTGTGACTTATCGATTGCTTTTTCACAAAAATTCGCAGGGAATATGGAATTAAGTTCAACCTTGTGAAGAAGCATACAATCACTGTCAGTATACTGGTATGGTAAAGTGGTAGGCCTAGGCTTACACCAGTGGCGGAGCGTCCATACAGTCAGGGGGGGGGGGGGCGGATGCCCCCCCTGACGGACTCAAATGTACTGCTGGCGCCCTTTTCAGCTCTTTACCACTTTTTACTTATTCGCGATTATTGACTTTTTTATTGCGCTCTCATCTACCTATTGACATTTGTCACATTTTGTTGGTGTAATTTAGCGATGACACCTATTTATTCTTCGTTTATCTGCAAATTAGCCAGGCCCGGAAAGGGTCATTTCCGGCGATCTAGGGAGTATCTTTACTCAAAAAATTTCTGTACGCTACGCGCCAACCTGTAGTGGCGCTCCGCTTAGATAGTGTCGAAAGCACCCCTACAGATCATTCTCCCCCCTCCTGACCCATATCCCTAGCTCCGCCACTGGTTTACACAGTAAAAGTAACAACTCAAGTTTTTATAAAAACTTCCACAAGAAGAAAACATGCAGGTCAAGAATGGTCTCGTTAGATTTAAGCATCCATACTGTAAGAACTATCCGTACTAATACTTCATTGCTCTCTTACCTGTCTCCATTCTATGTATACTCAAATCAACTGTCTTACAAAGTTGCAAACTGTCAACTTTTTTAAGGTAGGTTGATTTGTGGTCATATGTAAAGTCTTGTCGTTTTTACATATCCAAACCAGCAAGGTTTTCCAAACATTTTGAATGTCACATTTGCCTTTTTGATAATTAAAACAATACTAAACCACTTACAGTATCACAGATATATATGTCAAGCTAATCGCTGCAATGAATATATATATATTTCTAGCATTTCTAGCTTCAATATTTCTGTTATGAATGGCAAGGTAAACAATTTGGAGTTGAAAATAAGATATAAAATTGAATTTTCAGGCTAAGTGTAGAAATGTTTCTAACTGGCATCAAGTGGATGTATAAAGTTTCCAACAAGGAGAAAGGGCTTTCTTTCTGCAAACATCGTTTTTTATATATAGTACGACCAATTGTAGGGTATACAGTTTGCTTTCATCAACATTCAAATTGTTTGCCTTCTGATTTTAGTGTTTTTATTTACTGCTTGCTTACCTGTCTGTTCACAACAAATGCTTTCCTACTCTACCTTATATTGAGTCCTTGGCCTCTCATGTTGACAAAACCATTTTAGCTACCATCCTTTTCACTTTTACCATCCTCATGTCTACATAATTGAATGAAGAATAATGGAATTTTTCTTGGTTTATGGTTCTGAGAGTAGTTTAAAGGCATTGAAAACTCGCCTAAAACTGCGTGCGGCCATCTGAAAAAGTTAACTTTCTGTTGCTTGCAAGTGACGTTTTGTTCGTGTCCCTACAAAATGCAGAAAGTAATGAAACGTGATACCTTGTTATCTTTAGCTGGACCTGAGATGTCCATCGATGTATCGTTTATACACTGTGCTGTGGGTATTGACCGCAGCTGTATGTACTGACTGTACACTAGTGTCTAATTACCGACGGTAGCAAGCTGTGTGTGTATTTTCTGGGATCGATGGTGGTGTCTAACACTTCTGTTACACCTCATTCGAAACTAGGTCAGATTACCGGCATTAGACGTTCCTTTTTGCGCGAGTCTTCACACCCTTTAAGTTGGGATCCCCATTCGAAGCATGCTTATAAAGTGGTCCATATTTAATATACTGTAGCTACATGGGCGATAAAAAATTGTAAGTAAGGGTCGGTGTAACCTGAAAACATTCTGCATCCCTGTTGTACACAGAATCAATTGTGGTTAGTCCTTTCATCTGAATTTTAGACATTTGTCATTTACAGCACATTTAGAATGAATTATCTTTTGTGCTGAGAGTATACAGAATTTCATGATTTCCATTTACTGTATGGCCCTAATCATATTCCACTTTGTGATAGACTGGTTCTAAATGCATGTTTCTTTCACTGTTTAGTTTTTATGGAACAACTTTTTGGGGTTGTTGTATCAAATTATAAGACATAAATTGTTCAAGTAGAGACGATAGTACCCATTTACTTACTAGCTAATGATGTTCAAGGGGTGTAATAATCTAGGAGGATGTCTTGGTTTGACAAACTGTAGCCTACTCAGTATTTCTGGTACTGTCGCTGTTGGCAACCAAATGGCTGATTGAACATATTGTCACTTGTACCTTAACAAATTTTGAGAACATTTTATGAATATTCAAATATTCAAAGTGGGAAATGTATGCAAGCAAAGAAAAGAACAACAGTATATAAATAACTGTGTTTTTCTTATTGTGGTCTGTTCTTAGTTAAATGAGTACATAATACCTAATATGGTGATCTCCCTTTGCCTTTTTATTTTTCAGATTTCAAAAAAGCTGTGGACTTTATCAAGGAGTTTCTTGCCAAATTGCCCCAAGATGCAGAATGTGCAGAACTGCGA
>KN891387.1:0-12461 GCA_000934455.1 Apostichopus parvimensis
TGTTCGTCTTCTTTTATATTTTTATGTTTTTATAAATGACCATAACATATCTGTGGTATTTATTTTCTTTGTTATTTCTTAACCAAATTAATTAACTTTTCTACATATGGGAATTATATTATCCATTAATTCATTTTAGATATCTGAATGTGTTATGTTATTGCGAATTATTCTCTGTACCATTGATTATATACTCACACGTTCTCCGAACAGTTGCCTGGCTTTGTAAGTTTCAGCAGTACATCTTGCCTATCTTTTACGTTCTCATGAGTAGGTGGCCAAGCGCCTGAGATTTAAAATAAATGTTATCGGCAATATATAGTAGAAGCATCAATAATGAACAGCGTTGTACCTACAATCGATCATGACGCCGATTATTTAAAGTAAATTGGTAAAATACAATTACGTATTTGGCAATTGCAGCCTCCTCAGAAAAAGTTCGAAATTGTAAAGTATCTTGAGATTCAAACGTAAATCAAACCGATATATATATAACGTGACGACTGGAATGTTTCTAACAAGGCAGGAAAACATGATTCCAACCATCATGTGTTTTCATTATCCGTGTAAAGAACTCTAGAGTCTCAGGACGTCCCAATACATATCCACATTGATCAACTCGTCAATCCCCTTCCTTATATGTGCCGCTACTTGGTAATTGAAATGCGGTATTGCGCTATCGTGCATGTAGTCACTTGATCTCATGTATTGTACCACGCCTCACCCAGACATTGAAAAAGAAGCTTTAACCATTGTTACGTTAGTGTCAGTTACAAATCAGGTCAAGTTTTAGTTCCATTAAACCCGTCACTGCCTTTCTAACCCTTCCTCGGAGTGTTCCTTGGAGGATTCTTAATACGACATATGTAGAATTTGATAATGATCGTTATGTGGAGTAAAATGAGTACGTGACAATTAATCAAAAAGAAAAGAAAATAATGCTGTTGAAGCTGTACGTATTTCAAAGTGCTTTACCATATGAAAATATCTCCCAGAGCACGACACCAACGGCCCATATATCACTATATCGGTTATAGATTTTATCTTGAAAAACTTCAGGCGGTAGGTTGATAAACGGAATCGGCCTATTCTGTGTTCAAGAAAGAAAACAATTCAATAAAAATGTACCCTTTTGTTCCAAGTTTCTTCATCCAATACAGAAGCTGTGTTTAGTGTATATCATGTCATCTTTTTTCTTTTCAACATGACCCTTGGGAATGTGAAAAACAGTTTACATTTTATTTTTTAGGTTTAAGATATAAAGTCATAGTGTACCTTGCGAAGTACGTTTTCAACTTTTCTTCCAGTGTAATTCAATGGACAGAAGTCATAAAGTTTACACGACGTGTTTGCTTGATCAATCAACACTTTCCCAGCGGTGATCCCTGGGCACACCCACTAGAAAAGAAAAAAAAGTCAACGTGTTGAAAAATTGAAACTTAAGAGGCAAAATCAAATTTCAGTACTGATTATGTAACGGTTTAACTTACATTACAACCCGCACTTCATCAACATGGTATCTCCTGGCTTATTTCATGGAGTGATGCGAATGTTCAAAAGAATGTGTTTCTTATCCTCATTTGCATGGTTGCGAGTATTGTTAGTTTAAAGAAGTGTCTTGCATTGAACGAATTATTCAAATTTTACATTATAGTGCACATAACATTTACGAAGGGACGGAGAACAAGTGCTGGTATCAATTGCGCACTTTGATTAATGAAAGTTTGGTCAAAAATTCGAACGAAAACGCGCTTTAAAGTTAACGTTTCCGTTAATATTAACTTAATTTTTTAACGTATATAACCAGCGTTTAAAAATGTAAAGGAAGCAGTACCCCATGAGAATGTAGAAAGTTAACTCCCCTAGTTATATTCAGCGCAAACCTAAAGAAAGCACTTGGTACCAATGCTTCGATGTTACCATGAAGATAATATTGGCCATATTGCGTTTCTAGAAAAGTTCGAACATTTCCTCTAGGTAAATGTTCCTGTAAGCAGTAAGTGGCACCTGTAAAAACAAGAAATATTTTATTAAATTCACTGTTTGTTTACAGCCTGTAATGTTTATGTTACCTCAGATGTGTGTGAATGTAGACCTGTGCCTTTTGTCGCTAATTAACTACTCACATGCTTATAGCATTTCTAACATCATTAATTGTACAAAGTCAGTGAACGAATTAAATTGTTTCATCACACATGCAATTACGGAGAAAGATATAATTCTTGTGTGAGCTACCGAGATAGAAACATACAATAGAAACAATACAATAGAAACTTTGGGGTAACATTCACTTTCTATTGTATTTACTTTCCTGGTGAATAACGTTTGGAAATATACTGGGCTGTTTGCAACGCTTGTCGACACAATATAAGCAAAAGAGTCAAGAAATAATATTCTCCCTCTCCCCCACTCCCCATCAAGAAAATAAATCAATGAAAACCAAACAAAAACCAAACGAAAAGGGAAAGGGCAAAGAGAACTTTACTCACTCAGTTTCGTAGTAAATCCAATAAGCGTAACAATGCTGTCGTGCTCAGAAATCCGACCAACAGATTTAACGAAATAACTCCACTCGTCCATCGCCTCGTTATTTCCTTTCGTTGATAAAAAAAAAACAGTGTAGGATAGAATCATAGAACGTAAACGCCTAACGACCTATATTGTATTGGTTGAGTGTTTAACGATGGTAGCTTACGAATTCATTAAGTTACATAATACTGCATAAAAACAAAGTAAAAATCTGACAGTCTAAAGTTGGATCGTTTTTACAGATATCCGTCTATGTCTACAATTCATGTTTCCTGACACATATGGTTAGATGACTAAATACAGTTTCGAGCAATTTGCTTTGACTGAGGTCTTAATAAAATCTATAACACCTTACATGATCCATAAGAAGTAGCATCAGCTCAACGTGTCACTCCAGAGCGACACTCGTCAACTTTCAGTCATAGACGGTTCTTGAGATATATGTTGAATGTCAGTTACAGAATGTGCATATTTCAATAAATAATTGAAAATAAAATAATTATGCATATTATCATTATTTTTTATCTGTTTAGGAGCAGTATATTGCTTTTTAGGTGCCTTTTAAAATTTAATTGTTTTCAAAATTGAATTTTGATCATTTCGTTTTTGATCCGTTAGACTGTCGTATAGGTTTTTTAATTTGTCAGTTTTAGGTTTAAATTCCTATTAGTTTCGATTCTTATAGTTTGACCATTTTCGAGAGTTTTGATTCTTATTCCTTCAACTAGTTGCAATTCTTATTTTTCTTAATAGTTTGAATTCTTATTATCCTATTAAATTATATGTGCAATTCATAGTATGGTATCCTTTTTGTGTATTTTCATGTATACTATTTGTATTATTCTTATTCCATCTTATCATTGTATTGTCTTATTGCGAGCATTTAATTGCCCATTTTTGGTGCTTAATAAAGTTTATTTGAATTTGAATTGAATTTGAATTGAATAATTGATTTCATCTCCTTGAATTACCTGTAGATATGTGAATATCACTCTCGCATCCTAGATCCGATTTAAGGATCCCTAACCAGCGTTGTCGCCTCTTGCCTTTCTTTAGCTTCGACTTGAAAGTCACCATGTGTTCCATAATGTGTGGACTTGGTAAGTCTATGTTATTAACAGGTAATGCGTCTGCGTTGTCATTCACTACAAGAAAATATAAAATATCATCAACTCATTATATTTCGAAATGATTAAATCAAATAACAATAACGTTACTGTAAGCATACTGTTTATTTTATCTGGTCTGAAAATAAAATTAATCAATTTGTCTTGCTGCAAATTTCTGTTAAATGGTATAATCATTGAATGATTATGGTTTGTTTGCAACCTGGAGAAAACTTCAAGATATGAACACATACCTTCTAGCGTAATCCGACTTTCAGACCGATTGTACAGAGAAAACAACTCAATTATTCATAAGTTCATATAACTTTACACGGCCGGTATAAACAATAATAACTTATGGACACTACTGAGTTATATTGAGTTCCACAAGTAGCCTCCCCTTAACAGACATGCATACTATAGAGTAGACAATTATTTTGAAAGATATAAACTGGATAAGCCTCGATGAAATATGTGTACGGTATCAATGTGTTCTCGTTAAACCTATAATTCGACATTTCTTTATTTTAATTTCAAGCATACTTTGATAGGAGAAATACAGCTTGAACTGATCTTGTAGCTAACCTGCATTTACCCTTAACTCTAGTGTTACAAAGTTTCATTTTTATCCACGCATAACGTAGTATCTGAAATTGTTACATGCGGACTGGGTTTTGTTCGTCCACAGCCCTCTGACCTTTTTTTTTGTACATTCAGGTTATGTAATGTCCGAGGGAATACATATGCGAGTGTTAAAGAACGGAAAAAGGCATTGTGAGAAAACAGTGTGAACTAAGAGTTCAGAGTCGACACACCAGAGGAGAAAATCTTGTGTCCAGTTAGTCAGGATCGGTGCTCTAAAATATTATTATTAAGCCGGGGAGTTCCAAAAACATGGCTTAGGGTGAGACAACATTGTATATTGCCTGTTATTAGGTTTTATATTTCATATCTACTGTTTGGAGCGAAGCTCCAGAGGCGGGTCGAGAGATTTGGTTCAATGTCGCTGGTCTTTGCAGGTTACGCACCCCATTTCACGTAAGAATTTTTTTCAGAAGGCTTTAAAGGCTTTGAAGGTTTAAACCAAACGTTATGACTTGTAAACCCGAACAAAGTGAAACGGGAATGCAATACATGACACGAGTTAGAAACTCCTCGGATAGGTTGATTCAGCAGTAGGAAGTTCAGGAATAATTTTAAAACGAAAACGTTTTTGACTTAATTTTGCTGGATCAATTTGGTCATAGTTGCCGAAAAGATATGTTATTGTATATTAAGGAAAGGCAACCTAGAAATTTTAGCGCTTCGTCTTAAATATGAGATAAGTATATTGAGGCACATAACAGTTGGTACGCACACTGGAAAGACAAAATCAGAGGGAGACAACCTCAAGAGTCAAATAAGGGTAAACGTAATCTGTGGAAGGGAGCAGGAACATGACAGAGACAGTCAACACGACCGTTAGGTAATACAAACTTTAAAAGTAATTTAGTAAGTAATTTAGATTCACAAAGGAGAATTGTAACTTGTTATATTTGTAGTGTACATGGGCATTTGGCAAGATAATATCCTAAACGTAACACATTGGCTCTGATGATTAACGAATGATCATTAGAGGAACCAGGAAATAATTATTGTGTAAACGTAGATAAAAATACTGAAGGTAGTTTACAGCTAGTCAGACCAAAGCAACCCGGAACCGGAGTTCAGGTTTCGTAACAATCCTACTAAACAAAGTGACGTCAAAGCATAACACCCAAAGCAACCATTGAAGAAAATAACAAAGGTAACATATCAACGGCAATAAAGACTAAGAATAAAAAAAGAAAAAACCTTTGACACCGCTAAATTTCATAGTAGCTGACAAGTTAGATGTTAACCCAGAAATTCGTAAGAATAAACAGCGAGAAAACATGACCCAAAAGAACGTAAGAACATCAGCTGAATAGTAGTTAACTCAGGTAAGAGACAAATGCAGAACAAGTATTGATTCACATAAGTGAGGTCAATAAACACAATCAATAAACTAAGTTAAAGATTAAAAGTCAAAAGAGTAACCTAAACAGAATGAAAGAAAGATTGAAGGGATTTTGGTTTAGAAAATCATGTAGTTTTTCCCTCCATGAGCCATACAAGGGGTATTTCTAAACTCTCAACTGCCATCACAGTTATAGATGCGCTCATACACGAAACCCTGATTTCAATATTTTTATATGCCGAATCAAATTGTCTATGTAATTATAAATGTATTCTACAAAATACAATTTATTGGACGTGCTGGTTGCTTGTGAAGCTCTGGATTGATTTTGAGTTTGATATTTTAGTCTTCATAGTTTAAATAACTTCATGTAACTTCAATTGAGATGAATATGTCAATCGTTAACCTATCATCAATAGTTCGCAAAGTATGGTTAATAGATTATGATCTGTTTCGATTACATAATAAGAGCTCCGTTTATTATACATCAACAGGAATATTGTGCTGTTACTTTCATAACGTTAAGTGTTTACTTTCCCATTTAATTTTTACGATTCCTCTGTGACCTTTTGCAGTGCAGTGCAATATGTACTGATATGTAATATTTTACATATTCATTTATTTGCACAGTAAGTAACAATATGTATGTATGTTTATGTGTTTGTATCCTTTTCTCGACTACATCATCAAAAAATCAATTTAATTAGAACTGCTAAAGGTAGGATATTTGTATGTAAAAGAATTGTCAACAGATTTGTGGTAGTGATTGATTTTGTGCCGGCATAAACTGTAGCTTCCTTACCTTGTGACTTGGAACTACTCATTCTGACTTGGACCTGCTCCTTCTGAACTGCTCCTTCTGATTTGGAACTGCTCCTTCTATAAGACCGAGAGCGAATTGCAGAGCTACAGAATAAAAACAAATAATTTTTTTTCAACTAAGAAACTTAATACATTCCACATTATTTTGTTTCAAAGTAATGGGTAAGTCAGCTTGATAATATTATCATCGGAGTATCATCGTCTACGTTTGGTTAAAGACATCAGAACATAGTTACTTGAAAATATACATACAATTTAGTATCTAGTTCGATAATTACAAGTCTTACTTAACGATGTTCACTAGGAGGAATGTTAATGAAACCCCAAACCTCTAGTCATCTTCCTTTTCTCAATCTGTACAGTGATGTATCACATATTGTGCATTACATGTTTTCAGGGCTGCATTCACTGGGGATATAACTCATGCTAAAATGAATACTATTAACTAATATACACAATTGATGTTAAATGTTGGAAATTATACCACACTTTTAAACAAACATTTAAGGGAGGTGAGACATCGCACCCCTCCCTTCAGACCACTCGATAGAACTGTTATCGACCCGAATTTATGTCAAATTCATCAAGGAAAGAACACGATGGCTACGGTCATCATGTGATTGTTAAATATGAATTTGTTTCTCTTATTGTATCGTTATTTCTATACAAATACTTCAAAAAGAACTTAACGTGAACAGCTGTTATGCAGCTAGAAGTTGTCATGCCATTTTATGTTCAGTGACATGACTAGTACTGAGGTAACCTACAGTTTGTATATTATGGTGGTTTCTTGACAGGCAATGTAAATGTTAAAAATATCCAGCAGATTAAAAAAGAAAAAATACATTACCGAAAGCTTATGCCATTAAGTCGACGGTGCAAACTTATTTCTAAAAAATAAATTAGAATATTAATAGAAAGGGCAATAGTCAAATGTAGTTCAAATCAATGTATGAGTGTATGTATGAGTGTAATCTATATACTATATTTTACCTTTTTGCACTTGAAACTGCAAACTGAGTTTTTTTAAATTAAAATAATGCTCCAAAACAATGATCATATACTTTTCGTAGCTCTGTCAATAGGACTTTGGTTAACTATTGAACTGCTCTCAAATGCGTACCTGATAATAAGCTGACAAGCTACTTCAATCAGAATGATGTTTTATATATAATATTTTGTTTTGTACTTTATATCTGTATTATAAATTTGTCTACGTGATCTGAAAACAAAATAATTAATTGCTTTGAATCTTACCTCTGATGACAAATAACAAAACTAATGTAACGATCACAGCTGACACAATCACAAGAATGAAATTGTCCTTTAATAATTGACTAAAAGTTTCTGGAAAAAAACAGAAAGGAATAAAACAGACCAATTTAGACATTTTTACACATAACAATTTATACGTATTATATGTATTCTTTACAAATTGTAAAAAAAAAATGCAAAAGGGCCTGTTTGCTCCTTTTTGGGGAATAAAATCTTAACCTTATTCACGTTTTCACTTTTTTCCTTAATAAAAATGCACTTTGATAAAATTGTTTATTATCTTTAAATACGTATCAAATAAAAATGTTATTGAGTATTGCTCTTTCACTCTTCTACTTGAACTTGTAACTTACCTAACTTTAAAATATTGTGAGCGTTTCTAACAATATCGTCAGAATTACGAATATTATGATAATGCCATAACTTACTTTTTATGTTTAAAACAAGAACGTCCTCAGATACAGAATCCCCTTGTGAGTTGTTGGCGAAACATCTGTAGTTGCCTTTTTCGTCTCCCTCGATAATCGAAATATTGAAATTCCAAACGATCACTTTTGTCCGATTTCTGGATTGTTTATTTGTCGATGATACATGTTTAATTTCCCAGTTGCCATAGGAATCATCTTTCTCAATGTAGGTATCGGGAGCAGGATTACCATCTGCGACACATGATATCACAAAGTGATCGCCTGTATTTAGTTCAATCTCAAGAGCTGAGACCATTTGAACCGATGGTGGATCTGTAAGAATATGTATAGGATAAATATGTGATGAATCACATGACATGTTTAAAAGAAGTTACAATTTCAACAATTGACATTAAACAGCGACGAACAAAGTGTTGTTAACTGCAAGAATCATACAAGTTTTTACTAATATGATTCTCTCCAAGCATTGCCAGTGAAATTGGCAATTTAAAGCTGGTATACAATGCAGAAATTAGTTTATTGAACAATTCTCTGTCCGTTGATTATTTACGAGAACGTCGAATGTACACGAGATGTTTCGTATGGGTTTTTAACTTTCTATTTACCGCTTTCCTTCCCATGATACGGCTTGATCAAGCGCTGTTAGTGATGCTTACTCCATAAAATGAACGACAGTTAAGAAAAAATCGTTAAATAATAGAAGAGAATAACTTATATCAATCAAAAAGAGTAAATATAGGTTTCGGGCAAAACAATACATTGAAATGTTAACTAAAACCGAGAAAGATTGTTGAGAGAAAGACGAATATTCAGAAATTTAATAAAAGTATTTAATGAAAACATTCAACAAATAATCGCTGAATCTTGCATACGATACTGTATATTTACTATAATGTTATTATACATTCAGTATCACATATTTATATCATTACATTTGATATCATTTACAAGGTTTACTTACATCCTAGTTCAACTTTTACATTTTCTGTAGATACAGATGGATAGGTTCCATTAGATGTTCTACATCTCACGATAATATCATCACGGTTTTCGATTTGATATGGAAAACTCCAAGTTTGGATTGCTCCATCCCTTTTTACCAAATTCCCATTTAGTGAGATTTCCCACCATGCTTCTCGTCTATCGCTTACATTCAGAAATTCCATGTAAGCTGCAGTGACAGGTGGAAATCCGTCAGTCATGCAAGTGATATTGATAAAACCTTCCTTATTTGTAACTAGGACATTGTGTGGTTTCGGTGCTGGTCCCCACCATACGTTAACGGGATCTGTGTAACACATGATACCTAATGAAATGTTACTACTGATCGTTAAAAACGTATAAAATATCTCACTGTGTTATGATTATGTTAATTACTGACACTTGTACGTTGATAATAATATACACCCATACCGGCACTTGTTAGTATGAAATATGATTTTAACGTATCCCTCAATTCACACAAATTTAGCTAAAGTCATAAAGTATCTCCCCCCCCCCCCCGATATGGGACGACAAACACATATACCCAGAATAAGTAGGCATTATATATCTCATTCATGGATGTCAACATATACTTATAATAAGTCGGCATTCTGTATCTCATTCATGAACGTCAATTGGTTCACAGCCTAAAGTGGATTGTACATTGTGTCGCGTTACGTAAAATATTATAAAAGAGTTGGACTTACATGTAATTTGTATCAGTGATGATACTGAGTAATTCAGTGAGTTCTGAATTAAACATGTTAACTGTTTGCCATGATGTGCTCGATTAACTGTAAGCGATACAGATTCACATGCTGCAGCGTTGTCTACACCAATGCTTGTTTTATTTGTGTCATGACCTTTAACCAGAACTGTGTCATCGATTGACCACACAAACGTAGCACTGCCGGGTAATTCGTTGAATCGCACACAACATCTTGCAGAAATACTTTCGCTTTCCTTAACAGTTGAAAGTTCTGTAATATTTGGCCCATCTAAAAAGTAAATAATTAAAAACATAAGCTATAAACCATTGCATATCACTGTTTATGAAATGTCTGAAATCCATGTAAGCAATTGATTTCTTATAGTACATCTCATCGATGAAGGGGACCACATAAAAGAAGAAAAGTATCACACCTTGAATATATACAATCCAGTTACATGTTTCAGGTTTGCCTGTCTTTGTAAAGTATCGGGAACACTTCACTGGTCCAGCATCTTGAAGAGACAGGTTCATTATCTGAATCGCTGCATATGTTCCGTCATTGTTGATTGTAGAAACAACCGTCCCCTCCGTCTTTGTTAATCCTTCTTCTGACTTATGACTTATTTCACGAGAAATTCCCCACTTCCATACAACGATAAAATCATCTCCCGCTGATTTGAAGTTATAATCCAGGTTGATAATGCCGTTGATCGCTGCTAGTGTAGTGGACCTGTCTTTATTAGCTGTAACGCAAATCGTTGGAAGAGTTAAATAGAACCCATATACAGTAAATGTGCTCTTGAGTAGATACTAAAGTTCAGTGTATTGAATTACCTATTTCATATAGGTAATTCAACGTCTCCGAATACATGTCACGCAATTTGAAGCAAGCTGAATATCATTTTGGTAATTAAACTTATTGTATACATTAATCATTAATCAACCCAAACCCATCTGAAAGAAATTTTTAAATGTGATGACAACTTACCTTCAGCTGAAACATACGCTACCTTCAATTCTACTGCCATGAAGAAAATCATGTAAATGTAAGTCATAAACACAACTCCACTGGAAAACATGGCTGCCACATGGACGAACTGAGGTCATCTACAGATTAAGATAGCTTCAAAGTATCGAAATGATTCAACTATATTATAAATTCCCAAAAAAAGACAACAATCTATGTGCTGATATTTTGTTTACTCTGCTGCAACTAGTTGTAAATTAGATAACTAAAGTTACACGTAAATGACAGCAGTCTTGATTGATTTCCCCAAACCAATTCCGGTCAAAAAAAAACAAATCCAAAAGGAAAATAAACCCGTAAAAGTAAAGCTACGGTTTACAGTAGAATGAAATCAGTCTTGAGTTATTTCCTCAATCGATTTATTTTTCAAAGACAATCGATTCGAAAGTGAAAATAACTCATTAACGTGAAGCTCTTTTTTACTCTTTCACAGATTGAAAGTCGATAGCGTCCTGGTCAGAACATAAAATGAAATACAACAGTTTTCAAAGAGCATGCAATGAGCTGAAAGAATTGTTGTGTTTTATTGCTAATATGCCTTATACAGAGTAAACTTTCGGGATAATTAACTTTATGAAAGGTTAATTTTATGATGCGATTTGAACAATGATAATTAGTTTACATTGTGAAGTACATAGATAGTGTGTAAACAAGTTAAAGTGGACAATATGAGTTTTGGATTTGACAATCATTCCAAATCCGTCCTACACCCAAATTGATATAACAATGCAGTTTTAAGTATATTCAATGTCTGCTTAGAAACAACATAAATATTAAAAACAGGAAGCAAACTTATATAGTTTGTGCAACTTTCCTATCCTGATAATTCGGTGTCGTAGTAATTAAACTCAGGTTTACATAGTTTAAGTGCGATACAAACTGTACGCAACAAACATCGGTTCTTCAATGAAATAGGTAATCGTGGGCCTGCTATCAGACTCGAGTCCTTTACTTATATTGCAGTGTGTCATGATAAAATGAAACTGGAGAAAATATTAAAACGCTTGCACATAAAATGCAATACGCTTGCTGCTCGTTACAGGCAAAGGAAGAATACAAATGAAATCCAATCACTTAAATATGATGTAAATCGACTACACCACAAGCTACTCGATCAATATGAAACTTGTATTGTATCGTCGATGTATTCAAATTGACCATTTTATCAAATACATATGAGTAGATCATAAAACGAATAGCAAATTGGATCACTGGGGCAACCTTTTCCTGTTCAAAATGTTTGTGACATTCCAAAACGAGATTAATAAGTCCAACCCTTCCCTCCAAAAAAGAAAAAAAGGAATACAAAATTAACATTAAAGACAAATTTAATATAAAAAAGGCGCAATTGCCTGTGTTAAATATTTGAAATGTGTATCTAGATGTTGCCAATCACTGTTACCTAATTTTTGAAATGACTTACCGGTCTTCAACGTTTATTGCCCAGTCTTGGTTATATTTATTCTTTGGCCACCCTTTTAAATATACTCAATATGTCACGTTGTTCTTAGGTGACACTCGTTGTTATTAAGCGACATAACGCTGTACAATACTATAACCCAATGATAGACATTGCTGATATCAAATTTACTATGGGTAA
>KN891387.1:16183-37129 GCA_000934455.1 Apostichopus parvimensis
TGATGGTGATGGTGATGGTGATGGTGATGGTGATGGTGATGGTGATGGTGATGGTGATGGTGATGGTGATGGTGATGGTGATGGTGATGGATGACGACGACGACGACGACGACGACGGCGACGGCGATGACGATGACGATGACGATGATCTTTAAATCCATAAAATGGTGAGATGTTACGGTACCATAATTATCACAATTGATAATTACCATCCATATTAACGATACAGACAACACAAATTAGACCATTTACTTCAATCCCTTTACTGATGAAAAGTAAAATAGTGAAATTGCTTATATTACATTCGAAATTCATCGTGCATGGCACAGTTTACAAATATTTCTAGTATCATTCCCTTACCTCTAAATCATTTATTTTGTTGTTTTGATCCTGCATTGTTTCCTGCAAGTAAGAAATGGATAACAATAAATGTAAGAAGACAGAATGGTATACCTGCAATTATGTGAATTAAATGAGTTCATTAAAACATGAAACTATCAAACGTTTCTCAGTTAAGGAACAAAAGTAGTTTACACTTGATAATACGGCTACACATTAATTTCTATGGTAGTTGTACCCTTATCACTTCATACATTACAAACAGTACTCATAATTAATGAGACCGTGTATCAAAGTAGTAGACGCAAACTAAAAGTTCATCAATATCGTTTGTTCGACTCATTCCATAAAAACACAAAGACATGATTTTAATCCAAAGCTTAATGAAAACAATGCAGGTTCTGTTTCCACTCTAGTTCCAAACAGATTTATTTGTTCATAACTATATGCGATTGTGCAAGGGCGCATGTTGAAACAAACTTGATTAAACCCGCCATTGTAAGTAATGATAAGTTCACCATACATGGGGATATTATAGAAGATGCTCTAAGAAATATCAAAACACAACCACATATATACCAATGTATAGTAATTGTACTTATTGTTACAGCACTGACATATGTACGTCGTGTTTTACTGATCAAACTTAGACCCATTTTGTAGGGTGCTGCCAGGTAAAATAGTGGTAAAGTGACTTTGGTAGTGCAATTCATAGTCTATTCTATGAGAGGACATCTGGTCATACTTGCCTTAAAGTCTGAAATCTTTTCACGTTGATCTGCTATAGTTTTTTCTCTAGAGAGAATGGTTTCCTATAATTAGAAATAAAAGCACGGAAATATTACAGCAAGAAACTACACGATGTACTTATTATAGTCTTCAATGCATGCTAATTGTAGTATATTTTGTTATAATTAGGTATCCCTTCCCTTGTCGGGTAAAGCTGTGTTACTGTTGATAAAGTATATTTAACAAATTCCAACAGCCCCTCTATTGTTATGGTTCTCGAAAAAAATATATAAATTCGCAATCAAATTGAAACTTTTTTTTTTGAAATACTCATACATTCTTAAAGTGAGCATAGTTTATTCAACTAAATTCCTTCCGTAGACTTTTTATGTTTGTCATTTTACCACAATACGTCCTCCTGCTTTCCATTTAGACATTTACTGAGTTGCTATCTGCCTCCTAATATATAAATATTAATTATAACTACCTTCAGCTGTAAAATGTCTTGTTTGTTTTCCTGAAGCAACAATAAAGAGGGAGAAAATAACTCAACTGCAATACTATAGTTGTATCAGTTATCACTCAATAAAATGAAATAATGTATCCATGCAAGCATTGAAACATTTTCCATTTTTATTCGATACATCGCACCAAGCGGTATCATTTTACATAGTGTATAGTTGGTCTATGTTGAATGAAAAATATACGTAAAGTACCATGTGCCCAATTTTATCCATAAACGTTATTAGTCCTCAAATGATGATTACGAACATTATAACGTTTTGTAAACACGATCTGAATAAACAGTTCAAATTCGAATGAAAAAGTTTAGATATGCTAATATGATAACAAACTTTATTTTACGATACAAGTTTCTTCATTCCATTCATACTGAAATGTATATAGTGGTACTTTAAGCTATCTTGTTATAAGAAGTATTATAATACATATGCTGCTCGGACACTCGGATTCATTCAATAAGCTTCAAATGTTATTAAAAACATTGATCAGGTTGAATTCATCCCTTTAATAACGTATAAGCGTCTCAATGACAATTTTATTTTCGACAGTAAATTAATTGCTATATACAATCCGTCCTGATTACATCGGAGCACTAACACGGTTATTGTGACTAAATAATATTCCTAATTAGAATTACACATTTAAAATTTACACGTTTAAAATATATTACCATTAAAACTGTCCCTTGATCTTGTCGTAAATCTACTAATTCTTCCTCGTTTCTGTTTGAAAAATAAAAAAAATGTAACAATAGGAACCTCGATCATGACGCTCTACATTACAAGAACGTCCGATTTTTGTTGATGGCGAAATGATAACTTCTAAGCCTAAATAAAACTTGTCATCAGCTGGTACGAAATTGTGTAAATTACAGAATTCTACGTTCGTTTTTTGCTCTAATGTTTAACATTTGAATAGTCAATAACATAGATATTTAAAATAAAGTATCAACGGCATTAATATTTCGTTATGTACAAACAAATTCAAAGCGAAACAAATCTAGTCATAAATATATGCGTAATATGTATGTTGTATAAAACTCTGTTTGGAAATTATATCTGTGACCTGAACAGATACCATTATGATATGCTTGATTTATCTTTTCTTTTTTATATAATGAGTAACTTTTCATTTTTCTCTTTGGTTGCTATGTATTTACTGATGCAGAAATGTTGGTAGTCATTAGGACTGCATGGAATGACACATTGCAAAATAGTAGTTTCCTTATTTTTTCCTGACTGTAGATATAGTGATATTATTAATAGTAATATTGAAATATCATAGCTCATCTGGACAGTTGAAAATTCAGTGATAAATTTGTGTTATGTAAATATTCAAGTAGAAACTTTCCCTTAAGATGTGATGAATTTCTGAAATTTGTGTAAGCCAAAACCGATAATAAATTGATATCTTAAGTCCTGAAGGAGTGAAAATTATTTGGCAATGTATTTTTGAAGAGAGAAGAAACATCAAGTTAAACTACATCAAAGGTACATCAAAAGTACAAGTCGTGAGCAATATCAAAGGTCAATATTTAGCAAATGTATACGCCTCAATACATCTGTAAGTATGGACATTCGTCCTTCCATCCACTACCAATCTCACCAATCTTACCAAAACAGTTTGCACTATATGTTAAAGCTTATCCCTAACACGTTCCTTATGAAACACAGAATGAAAAGGAACTTACAGACTATCAGCGTGGCCTTTATTTCTTTGGTACCATCTCACTGAAGAAGAATGGAAGGTATACATATCTAATGATAGTTATATGTCTCTTAGCGACAATGTGCAGTCAATATAAAGATTAATGATACGTTTGCATATTCTATGGTGTTTTTACAGTATTAGTCCGTTGTAGACATTTTAACAGAATTCAAGAATTTATACATACCTCGCATGAATACTAGAACAGCCATTAAGATGATACACAAGATGGTTAATATCGTTATGACTACCACCGTCCAAACTGGAAAATATTCCTCAGTAGTTGGTAGAACTATCAATAGATTAAAATAAGGTAAAAGTCAGTGATTCACTGCAGTAGCGATAAAAAATTCAATAAAAGTGAAAAATGTCTGATGAAGTAGGTACCAATGTATGATTTGATCCAACTTTACTTTTACCTTTCGTTTGAAGTTGAATATGCGCAAATCGTCCGAGCCCATTTCTCCTTTCTATATCTACTGCCTGACATGTCAATGAGGTGGGTCTTTCGTAGCGGATCCGCACAGTACTTGAAAGTTCTATGGAATCTTCCTCATTGAGATTTCCGTAGGTTTCTTCTGAGATGTAATCAGTGATTTCTTCAGATCCATTAATAAACCACTTCAGTTTTGTCGATGCTGACACTTTTTTAGCACTACATATAAAAGTTGCTATATCTGAAGATTCTAAAAAAGTTGTACAACTAGACTCATTTCCACAACTGTCAATGTTCAGCGCAAACTTGGCTCGAATTGCTGTTGGAAAGAATTCAAATGAATAATCAACAGACAGAAAAGGGAAACACTGTCGATATTTCATCAATAACAGTTGTGTGAAATAACTGGTTCAATACTTAGATTGTCGCGTGAATATTCATTTATATAAACTTTTTTGTTTAAACTCGTTCGTATTATTTACCGCTGTATATGTTACACTACTAGGTGGGGTGGAAAATTAAAACATAAATGTTCATGCTAATTGTTTTTGAATAAATCATAACAATTAATCAGTGTTTTTTGTGCTGTTTGAAGCAAAAATTGATCACAAGCGTGCCTCAGTCAAAAATATATTTTCGACTAGATTAGCGAGTGGTTATCTTTGATCACTTATAAGCTTTATCTTAAAATGAAAATGTTGTCATTCATAATATCTTGTATGTTTTATTTTGTTGTTTTTTTGTTTACAGAAAACACAAAATTACATTAAATTAGCTTGTTATCACATTTGCTATGTTTTCACAATAACTGATTGACGTCAAGCATACTCGAATTGACAAGTAAAAGTAAAGATTCAAATTTCGCTTTGATCCTTAAAATGTACATTCAACATTCCTCTTCAAAATTGTGACGTATTTACATGTTGTTCATACTACAGCCATTACGCTATTGGTAATTTCATAGTTGTAACTGTCCAAATGCCAGGGCACAGCCATAAGTGAAAAAACATATCCTACTTGAAAAAAACATGTTCTCAGTTGTGCAACGCTGACGTCACACATGTTTTGTCAAGTTAACTTATGGTAGAAACTGTCCCAATTTCAATTATCAATACCTCTAATATACAATGTCAGAAAGTATAATTAATTATATCAAGATGTTAAGTACACGTGGACTCTTTCCTAAGTCAAACATAAATGTTGCTATTATTTTTAAGAAATAATTTACCCTCTACATAAACGACTAGGCCTCCGTGACATTGACTCTCCTTTGATGATATCCTGCAGTAGTACCTGCCTTCATCACTCATAGAGACATTTTTGATGACGAGACTGCCATCTGCTGCGACAGTAAAGTTTTCAGAGGTATCATCTAATATCCCACGAACAATTGAAGCAACTTCACGGCTGTTGTTATATAATTCCCCTTTCCTCCAAAAGTATGAATCCGCTTGGCCTCTAACAACACACGGTATTTTACCAACGAGCCCTTCTTTCAGCAACAAACTTGGCGAGCCTGTTGTTACTTCGTGATTAATAGCGGCTGTAAGACGAGTTAACATTGAAATTAACAGCAGAAAAGTCTTTGAGAAACTTAAGTTATAAGAAAGAAACATAAACAATTTTTATTAAAATTTAAATTATTAAAATTTAAATTAAGCGTGTTTAGGGTGAGACTGCGTAATGTCTAATAGTTTGTGGGTAATGGTAAATAACAAGATAAGTGTTTGGATGTTTACATGCTTTAATGTGTAACTGATATCATGAAAGTTGTAACAAATATAAGGCATTGACATGAAATACGTATTTCAGTAAATCGTGTTACAGGGAGAGCAAATCTAACATATAGGTAGTTGTACATTTATTATTTATACTCTCAATATATTGAATACAATTTATTTAAATACATCCTTGTGTTTTGTTTAACCGTGCATGTGTTCGCCATGCTTTGTAATTGTAAACCTGTCTGGGAAGCTAATTCACTTTTCTTAATATTTTGCTCTCGTCTCACTTTTGTCGTCCTCTCTTCTACATATCTACATATCTGTAAGGTATACAAAATTCGGTATTGAATTGAATCATTTTACCTGTTTACTGAATACATTAATTATGTACAATATTACTAACCGATACTCGACAACAGCAATATTGCGATGATAAAGAACACTGATAAGGACATTATAACGGCGGTGTTGTATTTCTGCAAGTAAATATAATATCATTTAGTAATTAGCTCTAGAAAGTGTTAGATGAGAAATCCAGCTGAAGTTATAATACCTTCTAATGCATTCCGGCTTAAAGCAGTTGAGTGCATTCCAACAAGTTTACGAACTATTCCGATCATTAACAGTGATTTTAGCGGTTACGTGGATTCCAAACATCTCCCGACTAATTAAGGTAGGGGACTGAACTTTTGTGGAAGAGCCAGGGGAGAATAAAGCATTTAAATAGGAGTGGTTTGTACTCGGCCCATTGAAGTCGACAGTTATATAGGTGGTCTAGAGGTCCTTCTCAGAAAAACAAATAAACGTGAAATGGTTAATACGGAGGCATATATATTGCATAAGCTCGATTTATACAAGAATGTCTAAACGTATTGTGGTAATAAATATTATATAACTCCCCGACTGATCTATAAAGTATACTGGATCTTAATTGGAGGGCCTGATTCAATGAAGTATTCCATAGAGGAGGATTGCACCTATTGTTGCCAATTCCCATTAATGATAGGGCTGGGGCAATCCCGCGAAAAAAAAGAAGTCAAAAGGTGCAATTTGAGGCATATTTGTACTATAATTTAGGTCTATATGTATATTAGTAGCTCTAAATGGAAGGCTGTGCCAAAAAATACTAATCGATTGAAACATTCTCCATATTGATATCGGTATGGGTCTGAACCTTTATAAGAGGGCCAGAGGCGAATGAAGGATTTTATAACAGAATTGGGTGCTGCCTTGAAATCATGGAAGCCTTTACCTAAATATCAGGTTTGGAGGTCTTGTCCAGATTTTATTTAATTTCAAACGTTAAATGGTGCATTCTGAAGAAAATTTACAATATAAATTACGTCTTTGTTAGTAGCTCTAAGCCCAGGGTTCTTCTGATAAATATTTTATATGAAATTGAAAAAGAGCTGGTGAGATTGAGAGGAGAGGGGAGGGGAGGGGGGTACACCAGTGGCAGTGGTGTAATTTTTTTCCAGTGCTGACTGCTAACATTTCCTGACTGAACCGTTTGCCACGACTGACAATCGGATATGGAGTCATGGCCTCTCTCCTCTTTACGCACGTAACTTATCATCACTGGAGATGATGAGAAGAAAATTAGTTTAAAAAACTAAGTTTCATTTCTATGATTTGCCCAATGTGTGGGTTAACATTTATTCTAGAATTTGTCTAGAATTTTTGTGGGTATCGTGTTTCGTTTATTATTTAGTATTACTCCGAGAAACAAAGAGGATCTTAGACAATAAATGGTGCCTTCCGAAGCAATTGAAACTACTCCATTAGTTATCGCTTTGAATGAAAAAAAATTGTCAGGTTGAATGTGGTTACTGTGCACTCTACGCACCCTCTGGATCCACACTTTATGACGAACGTTTTTTTTTCTACTGAAGATGGAGATGCCACTTTCTATGATTTGTGCACTTCACGGAGATTATTCAACAAGACATAATTCGAATGATATTCAGTCTTTGCCTCATCATTTCACCAAAGGAGACACATAGGCCATCCCTTTTATCGTTGCAAACTTTACTTATACTGAATTATCCAAATGTCAATTTGTTCGATAAAATACTGCTATAAATTTGTTGTTGCTATCTGTTTTTGGAATAACATAAATTTAACTGTGTGAATATGGCCTATTGGAAGCTTATGACTTACGATACATATAAAAATAGTAGAAGACATGCCCTACCTTGCTGTATTATTCGTCTTGTTTTCTTTATGCGGCAGCACTGTACCTTTGTCATAACGGAAGGCACATACCGATCTCAACACAAGGTGTTTAAGGCAAATGTAATCCTTTACACTATTGCTTTCGCGTTATCGATGATTTGGAACTTGAACTTTAGACTTTATTCTGTTTAAACGGTTAATCTTAATAAAACAGATTCTTCCAGACTTGAACGTGAACTTTGTTAAGGTGCAATATATATATATAGAAGATCAAACACCAATGTGGGTGCGGGAGGCTATGAAAACATGATGCAAGACATGGTGGTCATTGTGTTCAGTGTTTATGGTTATTCCAACGGGAAATAAGCCAGCAGGATACCCAGTCTTGAAATGCTTCAACTAATTGTGTGTGTCTACACGATAGCTAAATTTGTGCAACTTGTAATGTAATTTAGAAACGATAATCGTAAGCAACAAAGGTACAGACCAAAAAAGAATGGCTTCTAGCTAAGTCCTCCTCATGGAACTTCATAACAATTTAAATGTTAGAAAATAGTTTGAAAACACTCATATAGACATTTATAACTGTTACATGGACAGACTTCACTGGATTAAACTGCGTTAAATTTACACTAACCTGTTTGTAACAAAACTTGTATAACAAATAATGTGTAGTGTAGGCCGAACGAAAGTGAACATGGCACAAATTTACTACCTTCGTCGTCTTTATTGACTCCGATAAAAGTAAAGTTGTTTGTTTATTTATTAAGTGGCGGTTATTATGATTTCTTAAAGTTCAGGGTAAGGCTAGGCAAGCCCTTGGCCATACAATGTTCCCTACAGCGAACAAGGAAACGTAAGGCGTGTTGAAGCATTTCCCCTGAGTTACAGAAAAGGGAAGTCAATTTAAATACATAAAATACGTTATCATATACTTCCATTTCAGCATAGAGATTTCTTGACTGGAAATTTCCTGCATGGCAAGTATGACGGACCAGCTCTTTGTTTGAGCATGTATATCACCAGCCCTTGGAAAAACTTAATGTTACCATCAAAGAGAAATCTACTTAACAATCCATAGACATTAATAACGAAACACACGGCTGAGTGAGATTTACATGCAATGTACTTCATTGAACTATAAACTGACCACGCATTAAATATGATCCGATTGGTGACTTACTAGCCTATTATGTATGTATAAAATATGTTTACAGAAACAAATAGTTTGTCATTTAACAATACAATTTGATAATTTTTAAATTTCTTGCAAATTATCTTTATTTACTAACTTATTTTCAACAATTAATTGAAGGAAGATATATTGAGATAAAACAATTTAAATATGTAGAAACGGGGGATGTTTGTGTCAGATTGATTGGGTTCTATATTATATCAACTTAGAAATAAAATAAGTATGCTTAAAAATGGATGATTACGCTAAATCATGTAAGTTACAACCAAATGCTGAGATGTCTTAAATTCTAAATGTTACAAATTTACATGAAGAAGGTAAATGAATTAACTTTCCTTAAAAACATGGGCCTAGAACAAATTAATTAATAGTTATTCAATGAATCAATAGTTGAAATGTAAGTATGCTACTTGCTCCAATGATGGAATCATGGAGGTTAACTTAATATTTGTGACCCGAATTAATGTTCAACTACATGGTAACGTTATACATATGAACATTGTTTTTCTAAAATGCTACCTCATGACGTTTTTCCGGGTTTATCTTCTTTACACGAAACATTACCATTTACATTTATAAAGAAAGCAATTCAACAGAAAAAAGAGACATGATGAGTAACATGGAAGCTTTAAAATTTAATCAAGCGTCTTATATTTACATTGATTTTTACCATGGAATAACGATTAACCTTGTTCGGCGTCCTACTTTTGGAAATTTAAGACACAGCCATGGAGAGAGAAAATAATTTCTTTCTTGCGAGTTTAGAGGCACGCAGACAAAGTTAAGTTAGTTTCTTCTCTAAGTTATCTGGTCGACAATACGTCTATCATAGACGTTAGGTTTGATGTTGGACTCTGTCTGTCTTCCTTCTACTTCCTTTAGCACATCAACAGTATTTTTCTACGATAAAAATGACAAATAATTGGAACTCGAGGAAAGAAGTTCTTAGTCATGATCTTTAAAGTGACTACAAGTTACGTTCATATATTCACAAACGGTTTTGCCCAAAAGGTTCCATTAATTATCTACGGACTGTTAAAACGTAGAGCTAACAGTAATATGATTATTGTCACAAAAAAATCGCGATGAGTCTGTTATATGAAAACCATTAATGCATTCATCCTTTGAGTACGTTACGTTAATTATCAACACAATAATCAAGCAGTTGATAGCATCACCCACAATTGGAAATAATTAATATTTGTCACTGATCAGTTATATTTGCAACTTTAGAAGAACATACTACCTTGTCATCTGCACTCAAAGCGTACGATGCAGAGGCTTGTGTTATTTCGTGCTCCAAATCCATCAGTGTAGGTCGACTTCGTGGGTCATGTCTCCACGAGTCCAGTATTGCGTCATATCTAAACAAAGATACAAAAACAGAAAATTTAATTGTCAAGCAAAATTAATCCTTCAGTAATATTCCAAGGAACATCAATTGATATCCGTCAATATCACAGTGCAACTTTGACAATGCTGCATATAGTATGCTAAACTGCACCATATGATTGGTAGAACCATTGTCGCCGTGGAATAAGAAAACAAGAAAAGTGTGGGTAAAATGGTTACAAGGATTGCATGAACTTACATATTCTTGGGACACTTTTCCGGTTTGCACAATTCCATGGCATGGCCTTCGTTTTGGGCAACCTCGTTATGTGTTGGTAGTTGAGCACCTATTTAAGAAAAATTTGTTTATATTTTAGTAGTTCTGTTACCAAATGAATAAGATTGATACATATGTCAGGCTCTCTAGAAGAAGTACTCTAAGACACCCAACCAATCTGTGATTTTCAAAAGGAGACCTATTATATTGATGGATGATGTGGTCCTTTATTTAGATCCCAGGACATTTTAAGTAATGCGCTTCATCTTATATATTTGTAATGCTAGTCACACATATAATATTGCCAGCATTACCCAAAATTCACTCATTTTGAAGTGAATAAAGTAACAAAGGTTACATGTGGTCACATTACCGTTACTATATCATTAGTATTTCCCCTGTGTTAGTTTCATATTCTTTCTTAAACGAACAGCGTAGCTTAACGGATTTCTCTTGAAGTTTAAAATAAGCTTAATTATTCATTACAATAGGCCTCTTCCATCCACTTTATGCCAGTAATTATTTACTAAGCGTATGTATTATGTGCAACAGTGACAAATATGACCGACGATTCGTTTGTGGGTTATTTACCATATGAAAATAGTTCCCATATCAAAACACCAACTGCCCAAATATCACTCATCTGCGTATACTCTTTGTGCGCCAAGACTTCTGACGGAATGTTCACATACGGGTTACACTAATAAAACAAGTGAAGTTGTGATTATTAAATATTACGACATTAAAACAAACTTGTAACGTTTTATTCGTTGAAGGATTAAACCAATAACCCTCAGTATACTTATTTCAATGCATTAAAAGATACATTTTTAGCAGAAAGTGGTTACTCAAGTATTGACAATATCAAATATGAAGTCATTTGTACAAGTTCCGAAGTATTATCTCAAATTTCGAGGTTATTATATCAAAATCGTGTTCAATTCATGAAATATTACCTCGTGCATGTTGATTTCAATCCGTTCTCCTGCAAACTCAGAACTGCAAAAATCATACAGCTTACAAGACTTCCTTCCTTGAGTCAGCAATACCTTACGTGCGCATAATCCAGGATGAATCCACTATCAAATTCAAAGTAACCGAGAAAAACTTCATTATTACTCAAATGAAATACAAGCTATATTTAATAAAAAAAAAACCGATATGAACGTTTCTTTACATGGAATATCAAAACAGTACATACCCCATGGAAATGTAAATGTTTCATTCCCAAAGTTGCGCCTTTAGCCAGTGAAAAGAACTTGCTTGGAACTGGTTCTAGGATGGCATAACTTTGAAAACTTTCTCCATATTCAGATTCCAAGTAAGACCGCAAGGTACCGTATGATAAGTCTTCATAAACGCAATATGTGGTATCTGTGCATAGTGAAATGTGTTTACACATTAATAAATAAAGTAAGAGTTTTGAACTATATCTTAAAAATATTTCACTTTATTTTATAGTTTAGTCAGTTGTTATCGGACTAATATGAAAATGGAATGAAAAAAAGAAGAAAAGAGAGAAACTATAACAAATCACATGGGGTCATGGCCTTTGTTTGTATCATGTAAACTGAGATAACAATACATATGAGAGAATGTGAAAGAAAAAGGAAACATGATACCTATGCGAGATCAATATTGTAACTCACCAACTCGGACACATTGCCCTAGTAGTTTTACAATATTAGTGTGCGAGGGAAGCTGGCGTATGCAACGAATAAACGATGTCCATTCATCTGTCTCTTGCTGATCACCTTAGGAACGAAGCAAACCACTACTTAGAAATATCATTTAATTAGCTTAATGTGACCTGATTTGTCTCACATAATAATATGTATTTGCAGATTGCAATTACTTTAAAACCTGACAGTGATCTGACAATTGTCTGTCGTAGAAAGTAAACGTGGCTTAGAACAAAATAGGAGCATTGAGTGCAGCCGAACCTTGATATGAAGCATCTACTCGATAAGTTCCTGGTTTTATTTAATGTGTTCTCAAGATCGGTAAATATTTACAAGCACTGTTAATCATACATCGAAATCTTTCAATACTCCATATACTTTCGGTATACTACGTATTATACGGAACAAAGAAAAACATCAACACAATGCTGATGGGTACAATCGAAACCTCAATGTCAACCTTCAATGATTTATGTCTGCCAGACGTATCCAAATGATAGAATTAAGAAGATATTTTGAAATGAAATAAAAATGAAAAAAGGTACTCACATCCACAACTTGAAACATGAACATCGATAACAGATGATTCTTTACGAAATTTGCCCTTCCATCTTTTTCTGAATGCACTCCTTTTAAGTTGTTTGCCAAATGTTAAATCCTTTTCAGGTATCAACAACATGGTGTCATTATTCATAGTTCCCGTGTCATTTGGTATGGTGCAGTATAGCTCTAGTAAGACCAACATGAGATTCGTTTGTTAAACTACAGTTACCATGTGTTTGATCAATATCCCTCTTATGCGTTTATGAATGTGATATTTTATACATCAGTGCATACACAAATACTGCTTGACATATGAAGCCATCAAATTCCTACTTGCCAAGTATGCATTATGCAAAATTAAGACAGCGAGACTAATAAGCATATTTCTCTTACCAAATGTATCAAGATTTTCAGTTTTCTTCTTTCCAGAATCAACAGTAATGGCGTCGGTGTTTCTTGATAAAAAACATCATGTATAAATATAAATATGATGCAACTATCGTGAGGCAAAATAAATTCTTATTAATTATTAATCGCTAAACCTAAGTGAGTTATTTAGTTTCAATTTTGTTGTTGGTCGTAAAACTAAAGAAGCCGCCATGTTTATACTTTTGGATATAAGCGCCGTACATTATTTCAGTGAACGCTTTACTTGTTCAACTTTCGTTTATGTTTACAGTGAATATAACCATAAAGGAAAACCTGTGCTAGGTTTAGAACGTCGATATTTTAATATCAGCATTTGTAAACCAATCTTTACTACACCAACTGAACAGTGTATTGGATAAGAAACATTAACAAATATAACATATTTGGTTCGAAGATGTGATATCCATCCAATCTGCTCATCGTAGGTATCTCTATAACTTAAACACTAACGGTGGTCTTTCCTGTGCAAAGCGCGAAATTTCCTAGTTTACCTAGAATTGAAATGCAATTTCAAAATTAAGGCGTTACATTGTGTAGATACTTAATAAAAGGAGGAATTGAAGGAAAAAATATGTAGAACTATTTTTACGCAGAGCAGCATCCAAGAAATTATTTGATATTTTGAGGATAAATAAAAAATAAACAATGATAGATAACAATGTCTAATACCGTGTAAATCCTGTATCATCTCCAAGGGAGAATAAGTATTCTAAAAAAGAAAAAAAATGAACGTTCAGCAAGTAGGTAGTTAAATTGCCTGATACTAATGAAATTCAAGCTTTTGCAGTAACTATTAAGTGAAGGTAGTTATTAACACAATGTATGGATAGCTCTGAAGACTACTTATTGAAATTCTAATAACTGTATTCAAAGACAAAACGAACAGATCATAAGAAGTGAAATGTGTGAAAAGAAAAGTGGTCGCAAATTTATATTTATTACAATTTAATTGACCACAAAGTTTGAGAGTACAGATTTTGTGGGTGAAGTATTTCATAAATGAAGCCGGGTGAAGAAACCGGAAAAAAAGACATATTTTTGATAACTTACTTTTGCAAACAAGAATCATCAAGAGACATATAAAGAAGACAACAACGACCGATGAGATCAACATAATTAACAAGAGTTTTATATTATCTGTTGGTAGAGGATTGATTCCTCCTGTGTAAAAACAAATAGGAAATTACTGCAAAATAGCTGCACAGTTAACGCTAAAGCATATTGATAATTATTTATCGTGGTATACCATGATCGTATGTACAACACAGTAACGGATGTTCACGACAAACGAAAGCATGGTTCTGGGATTCCACGTGTTCTTTCTCCACAAGCGGCGTATTAAATGATCGAATTATTCGTCACATCGCAACGATTGTTAATTGAGTTGTTTACATCCCTTACTGATATACCCACATATTGTTTGTTGGTGAGCAATGTTTTGTAGCAATGCTTTTATATACATTTTCTTCACATTCGTTAATAGGTACTATGGCATAATGTACTATATCTGTGTAGTTCAAAGTGTTTGTAACGGTCGCAAATAGAGTGTATTGAACATTAAACACCGGTTCAAAAGTTTTGCAAGTATCATGTTACCAAAATATGTATTCAAATAGTCAACTTGTCAATGGAAATTAGAGAAGTCTGTTGATTGTGTGCATTAACTATGGTTTTTGCACTTCAGACAATCCGAAACATTGTAAAACTTAGATACGCCTATTACTGAGTATATTCCCATAACTACCGCTAGCTAGATTGTAACCAACTAGGATATTCTTCTTATCAAATTGTGAAGTATCCAAACATACAAAATGTACCAGTTTGAGTGTAGTTCCTATGCATATTACATAGGGCAGGTACGACTATTATAGTTTATACCATGAACAGGCATATGTATTCTGTCTTAGCCATAGCAGACATAAACAAGGTGATTCGTCATCTAGCATGAAATTGATATTTTGCAAGTAACCAAATAATTTAAAGCCAACAATGGACGAACAAACGGCTGATCAAAGTAACGAACAACTCAGTGGGTAGTGGTATACACGCTACACACACAAGTGGTATAAACGCGGAATATTATAACAATCATCGTAATGTGATATTGAATTCTCCAACCTATTACGCTCAAGACGACTACTTCACTTGTTGCAAATTCGTCAACCGTGTTGTTTGCCAAGCATCTGTAAGCATCCCTGTCACTGTATTCCTTTAGCTCATACCACCATAGTGACTCGCTCTCATTAATATGTGGTTGGTTAGACAGACTTTCCCATTCATACAATGTGTTAATTCGTTGTAGGTTTACATTTGGTATTGGGAAACCACTTGCCTTGCATACCAAAATCACTATATGATTTTGAGAAACTTCCATCGTTTTTTGATGCATCAGGTCTACATTCGCCTCCACTGTAAAAAAAAAAAAAAAACGAAAATAATAATAGGTGACATTAACATTGTTATTCATTTGAGTAAGCAATTAACAATTTAACCCAACGTACAACACAAAGTTTAAAGAAAAGTGTCGCGTTGTAATTGGAGTAGAGTTTTAACATTGTATCCATGTACATTGTTTTTTCCTTCTCATTTCGTATTCATGCATTCTTCAACAATCGAATACCTATCAAGTTTTTTCAAACGGAAAAGTATTATATCATGAAAATACATAGATGAGGAAAGACACAAATAACATATTCTTTAATATTACATGGACCAATACAACACACTTGAAAATATCATGCAATATTGCACACGCACACACAACATAAACTTGCACAAATACCTCAAGTCCTAACAAATTAAAACATTATGTACTTTTGGTCCATATCTTCACAACAGCCTACACCATGTATTTAGTTTGAATATTCCAACTAGACATCCTAAGAAATCCAATCTTTCAAACATTGTCAATATGAAGTACAACATATTTCTGATGTTATTGAGTAACCAAGAACTTTTAAAACGAAACGCCATAAAATGAACATGTTCCATGTTTGAAATGAAGGTGCATTGACTACAGTAATGTACCTATCATGTGGAACTAATATTTGAAGCTTCTACCATTGTAATAATTATTACTTACGAAAATAATAAACACGGATATCAGCGCTATATGCTGGCTGATCTACACCGTTAGATGAAACACATCTCATGGTTACAAATGTCATATTGTTAATGTTATACAAGAAGCTACAGAGGATAGCATCTTCCTTCTTCGTCAGGAAAGTATCTTCCACCGATGCGTTTTGCCACTCCTGCATAAAAGGTTGGAAAATTTGCAAATATGTTACTGGAGCGGGATTTCCCTCTGTTCTACATGTAATATTAGCAACATAACTCCTGTCCAGTAATACGTAGTTTCTATCTTGGTTCGTTGTTTCCCAGCTTACATTAGCAGAAACTGGTAAGAAATTAAGAAACACTAAATTTATAGCGTCACCCTTTAACAAATAAAGAGCAAAATACATTGTTGTCATGTAAAAGCTGAACATTAAGGAAATGTTTGTGTAAGCAGAAGACATGCTACATATACATGATACATCCTGAATGAAAATGAATCGGTATTATAGCCTACCCTTTGAACAGTACTGATATGGTATGTTATGTAGATCAATATAATCAAGTTTCATGGCATGACGTTTTGATCCCAGCAGGATCATCGCCAGACTGAGGACATACCGAGACAGACACACAAAGGAACAGCTAAAATGGACCATTGAACAGTTACTAGGGCAAAATTGAATAGTACAGATGATAAAGAAATAAATAGAAGAGATACGAAAGGATTGAGATGAAAGGGCTCAGGAAATGACAAGTGCAAGAACGTATAGAAATGTGAACTGTGATTTGGAAGTACACCATGTAATTGTGTGAGGGGGGGGGGGGGCATTGTGTTTGTTGAGAAAAGAATGGAGAAAGTCTTCTTTTGCAATAAATGTGTATAAGATAATTTACATCCTATTTTGGGTCACAAAGTTGTGTGTAACTTTAACATGACTAACTTTTCTTCTGTTTCCCCCCTATCACTCCTCCTCTCGTAGCTCTCTTCCACCCCTTTTTTCTCCACACCTTTCTGTCTCTTTGTCCCTCTACAGTTTATCTCCTATACCTCTCCTCTTCCCCTGCTGGTTTCTTTCTTTCTTCTCTCCATCCCTTGTTTACTAATCCCCTTACATATATCCCTTTGTGTTCACCATGATCATTAACCTGTCTGTATTCTCTGCGTGTTTGTCCCTTCTATTACTGTTACTTGTCATTTAGCCTCTGAAGAAGATCCTGCTCGGATCGAAACGTCAGGCCAACTTACTTTTACACATTCTCTTACACAGGCTCTTTAGTGGATAACCAGTTTGCTAACAGTTTTACTTTATTGTTATTTTTATTTTGGAAGAAAAATAAAAATCTTAAGCAAGAGCTTTAACTTTGTACATAGTGACAAACATAACGTAGACTAGTCTACCAAAGTAATGACTTTTTGAAGTTTTCAATATCATCATATACACTAAGGATCGTAAAATAGCTACACGACAGTTTCATGTACACCTGGTATTGTATTTACCAATACATCATATGTAAATGTTAATTTTAAGCACCGTCCTTTACAACTTACATATTTGTTACCATCTATTGCAAATGTATGAATTCAAATGTACACTGGCAAGAATTACACTTACATAAAATATTCAGCTTAGTTCTTGCGGATACCGGTCCGGAACCTATTAACGAGCATTCCAAAGTTCCGCTGTTGTAACTTCGCTTGGAAACAAATGAAATGGCATTGCACGTGGTATATATTCCATGATGATAAGTATACCTTGGTGTAGAAGTTCTAATGGGAAATGTGTTGTTTTCTATCAACCATGAAAACGTAGGATGGTAATGGTGGTTAGAATATTGTAAACAGCACTCTGCTACGACATCATTTTCACTCTCGACAGGAATGTTCCTTTGTTCTATTTCTGGTTTACCTGTAACGTATGAAATGAACGTTACAATGATAGTGTACTTCTATTGAATATTTGTAAATGCGTAGGTGTCAAATCTTAGAGTGACATAAAGGAAATACGTGTCTCACAAAGCAACCAATGGGTAGTATGGGGCGCAGTGTTCATATAGAGCACATAACATAAAATACAATACAAATTTGACGAACGATATTTTGAAACGCAAATTATGTAACAACCTCAAACTAGACTTAAGGCATTGTACAGAAAGCTAATGTATAAACAACTTAAGTTACAAGACTCATATGTGAGGCATTGGTTTACTGTTCAACATATTGTAATTTCATATGTTGTTGGAAGAAAGTCTTTGGTAGAGAGCTTAAACCCTTAACTGTTCATTTAAATGATCGCTATGGAACGTATACAGAGGTTATGAAGTTAGCCAAGCTATACGTTAATTTGCCAAGTTGTGGTCCACATGATAACATGTATTGTATAAAGTATACTAACATGATACGCGAGAAGATACTTTGTGAATAAAACTCTCTTTCAAAATAATTGATAATCATGTTATGTTGATTAGTTGACTGTTCAACAATAGTAAAACTGAGTGTTCCATACATATAATAAATAATCATTTATAAATCAAATTGAGTTGATCAGAAGGACATACACTGATATCATAGTTACCTTGTACGTGTAAAATCCATTTATATTCCTCTGGTAATCCCTCAACAAGATATGATTTGGCACAAGTGTAAGTACCCGAGTCCTCAAATGTGATATCCACAATGCTTAGCTCTGCAACTCTTCCATTTTCGCCAATTGTAGAAGTATGTCGACCCACAACTTTCGAAGAATAATCGTTGGAATCATGACGAAGCACAGGGGCCCCTTCTAATTGCCAAGTTATTATAAAGTCAGATTCTTTTACCTCAAAGTAGCAAGTTCCAGTAGCTATTCCTCCCAAGTCAGATAACGTTGTTGATGAGCCATTGTTGGCTTCTGGTAAGCAAAGTATATATGTAGGCCTATTATAAATTAATTAACACCGGGAATTAAAGCACCAAAAATATGTATTTAACTAAAATGAGAAATAGAGATCGGAGGGGGTGTAGTCGAATGTATATGTTAGAGAGAACAAACATGAATATACTTACCAGAAGAGGTTATGCTTGATCTGCTTGTCAACAAAATGATTAAGTAAAGACAAAGGTGGCAACGATTTACTTCTAATTGTCGCATGGTCAAGTTGACTTAACCTCATGAGAACTTTTGTCCGTTGAAAGTTTGTGTGTGTTGGTTCTTCCCGTGTATTAGTATTTTGTTTCCTCTCTGACTGTTATAGTTATTAACTACATAACATGCGTCACAGTGTCCAATCTTGCTTTAAAAGTACATAAACAAAGTTGTTCGTACTTTCGCTTCTGTGCAACAAGTGTGTCATTGTGTGCCAATTTCCGGGAGAAACCTCTTTGGCTTTTAAAGTTCCAGTCCCCACATTTTAGAGTTTCCTATCAAAATACTAATGAACCAAACATTCCAATACTAATATACTACTAACATAGAAAATTGATACATTTTAAAAGAGCCGCGAAAGGTTTATGTCGTTCATAGCTTTGTTATACACTTTTTAATGCTTTCCTGATGATGATAAAGTAAATCAATACATTGGTGAAATGTTTAGTGTAATTGGCAGTTCATGTTTAACATGATTTTAAGGGAAAGGGTGAATTTCTGTTGATGGAAAGAATGTTATTCTGATAAGGTATTGGTAACTGTTCATCCAGTAGTTCCATATTAAGTTTTTGTCTAGTGCATAGGTAGTCAGTAATCAACAGCAATTGCTTAATAAATTAAACTCCATTGAAGCGCCACGGTATAGTTTCCTCCTCTTTAACATATACACGGAGCCGAATATCTTGAGATCGTTAAGTGTATAATGATTTCACTTTCTATACACAATTAACAATTCAACCATGTGGTTGAAGTATAGCTATTGTTTGAATAATGAAAACAAGTCCAAAACTTACGAAAAGTGACGAATGCCAACACCGCCCCCAAACACACACACAAACATAAATAAAATGAGAAGAATACGGACGTAAAAGTATGCTAGAGAACGGTCAAGGTGAAAGCCATTATCAGAACAAACGCGCATATGCGTTAGGTGGTAAGAGTTGGAATTGGTTCATTTACGGTACATAGATAATTTTATCGTGTTAGAAAAGTAATGTCTTTGGTTTGAACAGTTTACCTCATCTATACTATGTTTCAGAATGTCATTCTAATTTTTTGAATGATGTCGTGTAAACAATACAAAAATAATACCTAACGTGTTAAGCATATATATCGTATATCATAAATATAGATAGATATGGTCGATGGAGTTAACCTAGTTTGATAGTATTATCTTTTGATTGTAGCAGGGGATGCAACACAGAAGGTGGTTTGGATGTCATCACGGTTCATGTTGTTAAACATAATAACTTTCCATTTACTAATCTTCCTCAAGAAGTATAGCTTGAAATGTGATGTTGTTGGTTGTTACTGCTATAGAGTCAATGTTCTCTTTCTTTTAACTTCATCAAATACAACCGTTACATTCTTGTAAACATTGTTTGAATTAAGTTATTTAGATGCTATAATCCAATCTGCTGTTGCCAGGTGCCTTCACAACATATTATCTGATTTAAAAAAAATGCTAGAACGATGTGATTTTTACAAAGAAGGTGCAACACGAATGCAAGCCAGCTCATTCACCAGAATATCACTTATTTAATCATTTGAGATACATAATGTTACAACTGATGCATTTTATGAAAGAAAGAAATAATAAAATAAAGAAATGCCAGTGACGCTATCCACAACTTTTCGCCTTCGCCACCCGATCTTCATCTTCCGATAGGGGTA
>KN891389.1:9156-26315 GCA_000934455.1 Apostichopus parvimensis
AAAGGATCGCAACTTGTCCCACTGGAGGTTTCCTGTTCCCGATTTGGTCTTCGGAGTTTTTAATGTGGGTTACTTGACAGAAGAACGACTCGTTTATGTCGACCCGTTAAAGCCCATTTGTTTTATTTCATAAGAAAGGAGGGATTGCAGTCTGCTTCCGTGAAGTGTTCGCTACATACGGAGTTGTATACTTGCTAGGCCCAGTGAAATCGGCGCTGCACTAACATGGTCATAATCGCGGTGTTTTTTTTTCGTCCTTCGGCCATCGATGAAGGCTAATTGCATGGGTTATGACATTACTGCAGCTCCCAACAACACAACAGACCGGCATTTCTCTCGGATATTTTACAATATGTTGTAAAAAAACTTGAAATTTCTAACGATATAGCGTAATACAGTGGTTGTTCTCTCAGTGTAAATGTGCGTGTATGTGTGACGGTATGATCGTCGCGCATCCGGTACATGCCTGGGCTTGGCACTTGTGTTCCTAATATGACGTCATCGTTGTCTTGTTTTGAAATCGCATTTTTCAGAGTTCTGTTTTTCGGATGCGAATATTAAAACGTTCATTTCGAATTAGTCCTTGAGGTTTTGAAGGTGATGAGAATAGTTTTGAACATAGATTTTCTCATAAATTTAGAGGAAGTTACTCTCGAGTATTTTGATTTTTCATGTCATGGCCTCTTTAATTTATTCCAATTTTACACAAATCCAATAATCCACCTCCCTCGGAACATGTGAACTCTCAGTGATAGAAACAGCGCCTTTTTCTTTGTGTGTACAAATGGCCAAAATCATTGCAGGCATTACCACCTTGAAGAACCGCTGAAGTAAAAACCAGTTTAATGGTTTCAAATAGAACCAGATCCGTCCTTTTCATTATATGTAAGCCTGCTTGGACCCACAGTCAATCAGGTCAGCGACTTAAAAATTAATATGGATAAATAATAATTTTAGCAAGTGATACTTCAAATCCCATGGAGCTTTATAAGGAACGAAGGTAATTTCTTAGCAAGATTTAATACAAAAGGAGATCACCACAATTCACACTTCTAGCGTCTTTACGTTGTGTTATTTTGCTGGTAGCAAACTTGGCCGTGAAAGGAAAGATAAGGACTATGAAAACTTATTGTTTCTGTATTTCATCAGAGTAAGAAGAGATATTAAAAGGTTTGAAAACAGACAAATAAAACATGACAATACATTTGTGGGACACAATATTTATTGAATCTGATTAGACGATAAATAACAAGCAGTCATGTGGTTGTAACAACATATCTAGATATCTTAATTATTTGCAGGAGTATCCAGTTATTCATTTCTGCAACTTTTATTCTTTTTTGCCTATGACTTTTTTCTTATACCTTTTATTTTCTGTTTCAGCGACTTCTATGTTTGTTTGGCGTCTTTTAATCCCTTGGGTCTAACCTGAAGTTTATTTAATACGCTGCATTGTTATTCCAACTGCGATAGGCTGGTCGCTGCACTTGTATATTATTAACCTCTATACGTGCCTAACGGAGGCTAATCACGTAAGAGATATTGACCAAACTATACTGACATTAACAATTGAACTGCGATAGTTGTAGCAATTATTTTAATATATTCACGAGTTCGTATAAGGATTAAAGTAAAATTATCAGAGGGCTTAAATATGCAAATACTTGTTTGACTTGGTACTAGTTTACTTGGTACACACAGCACACGTCAGTTCATAGCCATGAACATAAGGACTACAAGGAATACCGCCCCCACTTGGTGAACATCTGGCCTCCACCAAATCGAGGAGATCCCGCTTACCGTCAGAAGGAGATCCATCGGTGCGAGGTATCACCTGCATCTCTCTATCAACACAAATATGCATTGACCTTCTATGTGCTGAATGAACTTTCGCGGACATCAAGTATCCACCGTACTCTCTGGTCCATCCGTTTGAAGGGCACACATTCGTGCCAGGAATTACCAGTTTAGCGACTCTGGCCGGTGCTAAGCAGACTGCGCAAGGAACATCATGCCATTCTTTCGATTGAAGATTTGGGAAATTAGTTATCTGATATTCAATGCCATTGACGAAAGATCTTCCTGCCCCAACGCCAGCTACGGGAGAGTCGTACACGGGGTTTTGCGATAGGCAAAGCTGATTAACTCCGCCCCCGGAATCACCGTAGCTTGTTCCCGCAGCGGATCCTTGAATAAAATAGTTAAAGATGTACAATAATGCTACGTTTTCTTTAGCAGTCGATTGTTTATTCATAATTTTCTTGAAAATGCGATTAAAAGATTTCTTAAGAACTTCTTGTAGTAGAAACGTTTCTTAGAGCTATTCCCCCTAGAACACAACTTTAATACATTATGAATCGCAGCAAAATACGCAATCTTTATATCAGTCAAAAAAGGTTATTTCGCTTAACCGCGTAGGTGTATCACTTCCTTCAACCTCCAACACATCACTTATTTTGGTGTTTTAAAGTAATGTAATTTTCAGGATGGATACACGATCTAGCTTATTGTTGCATCTGTAAACGGGGATAAAATAATTATAATATTTTCTTAGTAATTTTGCAAAGTATTAACCTAAAATTCATGGATTATTGTAGAAACTCAAACATCATTTTCTCCTACTTTGATGTAATAGATTAATTCACTTACGAATAACATGCAGTATAACTTATTTGGTATGCTTCCGAAGTCCTCTTTTTACAATGACACGAAAATTCCTCTTTTCTAAAATCTTAACTGTGATCGATTAAAAATTCCTATCAATATTGTTCTCATATCTCACGTTGAAAAGATCTTTATTTCATCTCCAAAACGCTTTAAGAAATAGTTGAATAAGTACTTATCTGGTAGGATATGTATACATGCTACTTTAGGTATAATTTATCATTTACAAAAGTCTTTGAAATTTAAATTAAACTCATTATTTGTCGGTAATAAGCAGTCTGATGGATTCTTTTTTCTTTCGAAATCATTTTCAAACTAATTTTATATAAACAATGCGATATTAATTGTGCAGTGCTTTATCAAGAAAAATGATTTTGTATAAACATTTGTTTCTAATTTAAATAGAGATACCTGTATAAACCAACTGTGAAGAGGATGGACAACTATGCTGACCCCATCTAACGTAGACGGCTCCACTAGCTGATTCTCCTGGAGGACTTCGGAGAGTAGACTGGTCATCTGCGGCTGTGATAGTATACACAATAAGACCAATTTGAAATAGAACGAAGCATCGATCTGAACTAACTTGAAGTCTTGTTAAGTTGAGTATCAATTTGAAAGATAAACGGTGTTTGTACTTCAATAAACAAATCCAGACTTACGAGTGCATCTTCTTTACGGCATTAATATCATATTTCAATACTGTTCGGTAACCTGGATACCAAAGCTACAAATCGTAGTACCACTTCAGCTGAAGAAAACACTTTGTGCTATATCCCATTCTTTTGAACTATTTGTCAACCTACGAAGGAATATAGATAGATCTGCAGGCCTTTACGAGAGCCACTTAAGGAATCAATTGTGTTTAATTGTACAAGCTGCTTTTTCATACATTTACTTTTTTGTGGGACAAGACTAATACAATAAAAACGATTTAATTTTATATCGCAAAAATAAAAAAAAACGCCTACCCTCAAAGATGAAATGTTCACAGATAATAGGTAGGTTTCTTGAACTCTTTTGTTACTTTAATAAACCTACAGTTTCAGTTCAGTGGCCTGAAAAACGTTATTATCTAAATTTTAGTAGATTCTAACAAAACTAACTGCTGAGGATCTTTACCTGACATTTTAAACTCGTCGTTGTTGTCAAATCTACGATTACGAAGATTCCCATAACCTGCTAAGTTTCCATGTTTGTTTACATCAAGTGGTAGTTCTACAGTGTCCTATGAAATATAACAAGGAGGTGAAAAGTCAAATGCAGGAACGAAACTTGGTGAATTAAAGACACAAGTTTGTTTGTGTCTAAAAATTAAGATCTGAGAAACACTGCAGAACTGAGACCCCACCAACTGCAAAACTTAGATCCTTCTGCAAAATCAGAGGGTTAATATTGAGCGGTCTGGGATAAATACCCCCCCCCCCCTCTCTCTCTCACACACACACAAATTACTTGATTTGTATTTTTCGAGGATGAAACTTAAGACGAATGGATTATAATTAATCAGTTGGAGAACTCTATGGGGTTACTTAACGATATAGCTTCCAGTCTCAGGACACCACTCCTATAGGCAAATCGTTGACAAGACAGAGTCGTTGCAAAACAAACCCCCATGACATTTTTTGAACAACTAGGGGGTTGTGATCTAGTCCCTTTCTTTGTCTTTCGGAAGTGTAAATTTTAAAGCAGCTATTTTAGTCCTCTTCATATGATTTTCTCAACCTCACTGACTCCACGATGCCATATGGACACATGTAACTAGCTTATCTATTCAAATCTAACTTCAAATGGTGTCATGATAGTCAAAAAAAATTTACAACTTTCAACGTTTTCCTCGAAGTTATTTTCCGTGAGGAGCGCAATAAACCCATGCCCCTACGTTTAAACTCTGAACGTCATTGACCAATACGTGAACTGACACCATCGTTTATTTATATACATTGTATATGGCAATGCATGGTACCAACGCAACTTTTTGAATCTAATTTTAGCCACGACTCATAACAAAACATGTTTGCTGTTTGTTAAATTCAAATTAGTGGGTTTGGTGGAACTTTCGGAATTTGTCGAAAGACACACTTTTCTCATTATCTGTAGAAGTTCTTAATTACTAGCCAATTAAAGCTGTTGGCAGGGGAAAAACTTAGCTAATATCTTAGTTTGCTGTTTTGTGATTGATATATGTAAACACTTGATGGACATGTCAAAACGGTGGAAGACGGCGACGAAACGCAAAATGCTGCTTTAAAACAGGCGATCCCATGATGAAGAACGTGATGTGCGACTTATAATGCCAAGTCTTTTGTAAAATCGAGAATCACCCCTTGTGTCCTGAACTTTTAGATCCGCCACTGGTTACAAAGTTAAACAAATATCATATAAACAACAAATGGGGTGAGTTTTGCTACTCAATAGATTGTCAAATTCTTTCGTTTTTTAATCACCGTACTATAATTGAACAAATTTATTTGCAAATTTAAAAGTTCTCTTCATTGATACCAAATTTGTGTTTGCCCTGCAAGAGGTGCAAACTTTCGTTTCATTAATCCAGTTTTCTGTGATTAACTATTACTTGAAATTCTTCATAACATCCCTGCATTTTAAACACAAATTCGAGGACCTTCCCTCAGCTTTTCTATAACCCCCTCTTAGATACATTTCCCAGTAATTTGGTCCCTCCAAATAGAGATTAATAACTGTGTTAATAAACGAAAATGAAACATTTTGTGCAAAGAATCTTCCTTTAGTTCAATCCCTACTCATCATGCATGCTAAATCATAGATTTTAATTTGCAAAATGCACTGAAATTAAAACCAAAGTGCAAACATATCCCTCTAAATTGACGTTGGGTGAAAGCAGGATTTTGCTCTTGAACCAGGAGGTTGCTGGAGGGGAAGGTTGACGTATGGGGGTGCCGAACCCATTCAGGTAAAACTGAATATAGTTAGAAATTGGAGTGCTTAATGTTTGAGCATTGTCGGCTCCTTTTTTTGTCATTCTCACGATATATGAGGCAATTTTGGAATTTTTTTCAGTTAATTGTTCGTCCAACGTTTAAATATATTGCACTTGCTTACAATTTAATACTTCAATATCAAAGCAAATTCACTTTAAAAGTAGTAATTTCTTGAACACACATATCATTAAATAATTACTACCCTACTTTATTACTATAATTGTTTTCTTCAGAATACAAATATATACCGGAACTTACCAATGCCAGGGGCTGGATTGATCTGTCGTCCTTCTGGGAAGATTCTTTCGGCGGATTCTGACGGACTCTTCCTTCATAGTCACTAGATGCAAACGATATTTGGAATGCAATTAAAACCGTGCCAAGGAACATAGACAATAGGTAGAGATTCATGGTGGAATGAAATGAAAATGTTTCGAATTTCTCCCTGATATATTTCGTCATAAGTAACAGCACAGGGCAGTGTTTTGTCGTTATTTATACCCTCAAAACCGTGCCAAAAGCTCTGCACCTGTTGCAGGTTCAAAGAGTACAAGAACCCTATCCACCAGTCAAGACACAAATATTTGAATCAATTATTAATATTCATATGCGGATGATGAAATCGTTAAGCCTTTTCTTGTACACATACTTTCTCTCCTGACTCTCTATGATAAATATTTACTTTAAATTGTTTATACCTTAATATTGCTTACCTAGTGTCCTGATGGTGTTCAACCATTAATAACTTGATAATTGCAAAGTGATGTTATCGTTAAAAACTAGTGCAAAGTTTATATCATTTTTAAAATTTCAAATTCTTATTTCCAGATTGAGTAAATTTCTCCTGTTCCATGTTATATCTCTATTACCAAAACAGATTTCTTTGTATTCACGTCATCAAGGCATTTTTAACTTCACTATGAAATAAAATCAGCTGCGAATGTTTCTACATAACTTTACATACTTTTATCATAAATATAACAAATGGTTGAGCTGGATCCAAAATTATAATAACAAGCAGTCCGAGAATTTTCATCACAGTTCAAAACGTTAGGTCATCTTTGCCACTTTTTAAGATCAACGTTTTCCTGAACTAGATTTTTATCTTTATTTTCTTTGCCTGGTTTATAATACAAAATTCAAACCCAACTGAGAGAAGATATCATTTTTTTGCTATCTATTCTGACTATCCCGTGTTTCCACCGTGTAAAACTCATGCCAATAGTCTATTCTGGCAAAATTCCAGTTTGTTGTCGATTAAGTTACCTTTCGTTATCTTATCACCTTTCCAGCAAATTTTGTTGCCACAAGAGACTGAAGGCAATTTATAAAACTCGATCGATGGGAGTGGTGGAAAGTGGAACAAAATCAAACAAAACCCACGCCTGACCACGGCAAGTATAATCAAAGAGTTCGAAGTCAACCAATTTAAAGTTGCCCTTCAAATGAAGCACGTGTGCGTGACACTCTTATTGTTTTATCAGAAGCGGATTTGAGTCGATGATTGATGTTCTCCTTAGTGTGCAATAGCTGGTAAAAGTTCATAGTTAATTAAAAAAAAAACATACAATCTTTGTTCTACGTCTTACGTATAGTTCTTACAAATTTCTCTTTAACTACACATGTCATTCCTGTCAGCATAGATGATAGATTTGATTATAGAAGCTTTAACAACCCTCTTTCTAATTTTATTTCATTTTTGAAAAGCAAGAGAAATTTGTTTAACAATTAAATGCACCTGTAACTTCTAACTTATACAATTTTCACGACTGTCTGTTTTTCCGGTTTTCTTCATGTCAAATAGTAAAATAATGAACACGTGTAATAGAAGTATCGTACTATATTGACTAGTCATTTGTAACAACAGGTCGAATGCGCTCGAAAAGACCGACAGTTCCCATTAATTACAACAATGTCGAATACTCTCGTAAGAGACAACTTACATTGAACACAAGCTGTCAATTAACACTCTGTCGAGTTTGGCGTTCTTTGTACCCACCTCGTAGCGTAGGTGATAGTTACAAACGCTGAACAGAATGCTATTCAAAAGGGTTTTAGTGCTCAATAAATGGTTCAGGATGGGATGAGAAGCCATTAATTTAGCAATCAAATATGGGCCCCTGCAGTGTCCGTCTCGACGAGCCTGTACACAATTAGATGATAGTAATAGCAACACTCGTATATCACGTGGTGATAGTGTAAATGCAGCATTAAGAAGAAAATCGCGCAATCAAATCTGCAGCCAGCCTATTGGCTTTGAAAGGCTTAAAAAACTTGGTGAGCATGCTTTAGTACAATAAGTCACCTATGCTAGATCAAGTGTACATATATTGAAGATAAATTTGAGAGGGGTGTCAAGCAAAATGCCTTTAAGGTGCTTTTTTTGCCAGGAATTGGTCAAAAATATGATTTATGTGATAAGATGTATTTCATATCTTTCAAAAAATGTACTACCAGGAAAATTTAGTTGGTTTGGGCAATACCCAATTGTTAGTACATATCTAAAATGTTATATTGATTTTTACAACACTACAAGCAGCATTGTCCCTTTCTGTTATATGATCTTATATACAGCTGAGTATGACTAGAGAAGCAACATTCTGGTGAAACTTTCACTCAATTCCGACGGATGTACTAAACAGTCGTCATGTTATTGCTGCACACTAACAACAAATTGCTTTCCCCCCTTATATTCCAGTATATTGTATTGACCTTGAAAGAGATATGTGGCTAGTTTACCTAAAGGGGTTTCAAGTGCATATACAGTCAATGCACGTGGTGCATTTAAAATTGTGAATGAAACACATTTTGGAGCAGAAAAGTGAGAGCAAATATTTCAGAAATACAAAGCATCATCAGCAAGTGTGCAACCTTGTCATCACACCTGTTTGCTTCAAGTTCACTTGAACTATGAAATGTGACATTTTTAAATTTTCAAATCTCTCTTTTTTTTTTCTTTTTGATTTGAGAGGTGGGGGGGGGGGGGGGCTTACCAGAAGCAAATACCACCGCAAGACATATTAAAGGCTGGTTGAAAAGGGGTTGGGGTACAACCTTTCCTTATTGACGTAAAAGATCGCCTGGACTCTTCACTGATTCTGCCGTCCCATATTTATTCATCACACATTGGAACCAGCTCTCGACATCTTTTTGTACGCACATAGAGATTGAAAATTGCAGCTCGTGCAATGACGGGATATGAATATTCATATACAACGCAAGTAAACTGTATCTGACAATCACCATAAATATATGAACGTACGCAAACTAATGTTCATGATTTTTGTGTCAAAATGATGTGTATCACCTTTTTATTTAGAAGCGAAGTTGATGATTGATATACAGGTAAGTGAGCAATAATTGGAAGTTCTTTGTAATGGAAAATACCCTTCCAAGATTTTTACCAGACATATTCACGTATATAGCTGAGTCAATACATTTTTTTACCTCGTCTATATATGTATTAAAGGTGCCAACAAAGATTCGTGTCCACGGCCACATGTACAGATGTTATTATCCTTCAACTGTACAAGGAATATTCCTATAGAGACAACGCCGAACAATTCAAACCAGCATTTTATTTAATTTAAGTGCTACACAGTGAGCTGGATAAAGTGGCATTACACAGACGTTACTGCCTATTTTCACTACCAAGTTTGTTTCTTTGTTGAAGGTATGTTGATACATTTTCATTGGATATAATATCATGTAATATTACCATTGAGTAAAGTAGTCTATTCTATCCAGTCCGGCTATATTCACCCGAAAAGCGATATTTGCGTTCAATAAAAATGTAGTCAATGTAGTTTCTTGTTTTCAAAACAATTCCCCCATTGATAAAACACCAAGTTCCAACCGTTTAGATCACCAGAGATGCAATATGATTGGCTCCAATTTCGGTGAAGTTTCGAAACATGTTATAACAACATGAGGAAATCATACGAATTACTTTGAAAATGTACTGCTTTAAGTCTAGAGTTCAACGTTATTATTTCTTACACGTTTCCTTTTAATCATTTCCCTTGAAATGTATAACCTTTCTGCTAACAATGTTGATTGATGATAAAATCTTTAATTTCCTGCCTTAACAAAGGCGACAAAAAACGGTAGTATTACTGTACATTCCATTATAAATGCACCTGTGGTTCAGTTTTCCCTCTCTTCAAGACAATTTGTGATATAAATGGGTATTATATATTAGTTTGGTAATTATCCACACATGTTATTTATTATATTGTTTTTACAATGGTACAAACAGTTATTCATTTAAAGTGTCTGTAGTTTCATTATAAAATTGAACGTTGGAGGGGAGTATTCTGTTCAAATTTAACGTGAGAATAAACAGAATAATAATAGGGATAGAGAAATCTAAGACCAGGAAGGGGTGACGGTTTCTTAATTTCGGAAAATAGCAGTTTGTTTTAGTAATAAATACGCTCTGTATATTTCTCAGACCAGTTGGCAGAAACTATGTGAGCTCAGCGCTGATTTGTCTCTATATACTGACTGGACTCGGACTTGGTTTGGGTTGCTTATATATTCTATAGAACTGTTCGGACACGAGAGTACCATACTCGGACCAAGTAGTCTCGGACTCTGCTCGGAATCAAAATAAGTTGGACTCAACTACATTAGTGTGTTTCATATGCTATATGATGGAGTTATGATGGTGGTTCTGGTAGAAAGCGTATTAATAGCTATAACATGGTCAGCTGATTCTCTGTCTATATTATTTTACTCACTGACATGTATGAGGAAGTGTCCGCTATGTAGTTTGAATATCACTTGACGAAATTAAACAGATACATTTTGCAGTTTGCATCGTTTCCCTATGTTTTAGATACCCTAGGCATTTTTTGGTTTCGACCTTAGCTGAAAGATTAATATATTACCCGAGATGCAAATTGTCCGTTACATGTATATAGTAAAGTCCCATTACTCCGTGTTCCCGCAAAGCAGATGATGGCACTTTGTATATCCAAAATAACGGTTTATACGCGTCGTTTGTCTTTGTTCCTGTATTATTTAGCGCCCCCAGCCCTCCACCACATCCGCGACAATAACAATAAGGAATGTATGAGGATGGAAGGCCCGAATCATATAATTACATAATTAACAATATATGTTTATAATATATATGACAATTAGCCGATGATAAATTACAAACCATAAACGCATTACCATGTACCGATTATAAAGTAGTTAGAAAACCCCCTCCACCTCCACCCCTGGCCCTGAATCCTTCGAGATCCTCTAATGTATGCATATTGGTGTCTCTTCAAAACAGCGGGAATGAACACGAACATTTTGAAACCTTTTTCTTTATAGTTCAGACAGCATCATTATTTTGTTTTTTAAATTGTTCTTATAATGCTGCCCTCTATTCATTGTGCTGTAAATACAGAGAGTGGTACCGAAAGGTTTCTTGAAAGTTCACTGCAAACCTAAAATGTAACCCTTAAATTATCCTTTGACTTTATTCGTCATTGTTATGGTTACTTTTCCTAACATGTTAAAGTGCATCAAATTGATGGAAATGACATCAAATGACAAAAATACTGCTACGTAATATTTTTTCAAGTGATCACATATGTTTGGTTACAATGGTATCCGTACAACAGAACAACAAAGAGGGTTAGTAGAGCTACACATACTTCAGTTTCTCGCTGATTTCTAATTTATTCCAATTTTACACCAATACAATAATCCCCCTCCCTCGGAACCCGTGAACTCTCAGTGATTGGAACAGCGCCTCTTTCTTCCATATGTACAAATGGCCAAAATCATTGCAGGCATTACCAAGCTGAAGAACCGCAGAAGAATAAACCAGTTTCATAGTTTCTAATAGAACCAGATCCGTCTTTTCAATATATCTAAGCCTGCTTGGACCCACAATCACCCATGTCAGTAACGTATACATTAATATGGATTGATAATGATTTCAGCAAGTGATCCTTCAAATCCCATGGAGCTTTATAAGGAACAAAGGTAATTTCTTAGCAAGACTTAATTCGAAAGGAGAGCACCATAATTCACACTTCTAGCGTCTGTACGTTGTGTTGTTTTTGCTGGTAGAAAAAGGAAGAAAAAAGAGAGATTTGAAAATTAAAAATGTCACATTTCATAGTTAAAGTGAACTTGAAGCAAACAGGTGTGATGACATTTTTGCACACTTGCTGATGATGCTTTGTATCTCTGACATATTTGCTTTCACTTTTCTGCTCCAAAATGTGTTTCATTTACAATTTTAAATGCACCACATGCATTGTCTTTATATGCACTTGCAACCCCTTTAGGTAAACTGGGCACACATCTCCTTCAAGGTCATTACAATGGACTGGAATATAACGAAAAAACAAAGCAATTTCTTGTTAGTGTGCAGCAATAACAATACAACTGTTTGGTACATCCGTCGGAATTGAGTGAAAGTTTCACCAGAATGTTGCTTCTCTAGTCATACTCAGCTGTATATAAGATCATATAAAAGAAAGGGACAATGCTGGTTGTAAATTTTGTAAAAATCAATATAACATTTTAGATATGTACTAACAATTGCGTATTGCCCAAACCAACTAAATTTTCCTGGTAGTACAGTTTTTAAAGATATGAAATACATCTTATCACATAAATCATATTTTTGACCAATACTTGGCCAAAAAAGCACCTAAAAGGAATTTTTCTTGACACACCTCTCATAATAATCTTTAATATATGTACACTTGATCTAGCATAGGTGACTTCTTGTACTAGAAATGCTGACCAATTTTTTTAAGCCTTTCAAAGCCAATAGGCTGGCTGCAGATTTGATTGCGCGAATTTCTTCTTAATGCTGTTATGGCAAAACATGATAATTATGGAGATAAATACCCGTGAATATACCAGGACTGGATATAATAGACTACTTTACTAAATGGTAATAGTACATGCTATTATAACTTATGAAAATGTATCAACATATCTTATTGGAGAGCAAACCTTCAATAAGAAGTGAATAAGAAAGAAGTCTAGTCTACTCAGCTGTATATAAGATCATATGACAGAAAGGGACAATGCTGGTTGTAATGTTGTAAAAATTAATAGACCATTTTAGAAATGTACTAACAATTTCCTGGTAGTACATTTTTCAAAGATATGAAATATATCTTATCACATGAACCATATTTTTGACCAAAACTTGGCAAAAAAATCTCCTAAAAGGCATTTTCCTTGATAATTTGACCGAGAGGGTGGAGAAGTTTTTTTTTTAATTGAGAAAGCTGCTACGGCCATTTTGGGTTCATATCCAAAACTTTGGAATGCAAATAAACACATGTTGGTTAGGGTTGATTGCAAATTGACGTTAACCTAAATGTTCATTGTAATTCAGGTACCAGTGTGTAAAAATAGCATACACAACATAAACGGATGAAAGAAAAGCATTAAACTATCACCACGTGATAAACGAGTGTTGCTATTACTATCAACTAATTGTGTACAGGCTCGTCAAGACGGACACTGGGGCCCATACTTGATTGCTAAATTAATGGCTTCTAATCCCATCCTGAACCATTTATAGAGCACTAAAACCCTTTTGAATAACCTTCTGTTCAGCGTTTGTAACTATCACCTACGCTACGAGGTGGGTACAAAGAATGCCAAACTCGACAGAGTGTTAATTGACAGCTTGTGTTCAATGTAAGTTGTCTCTTACGAGTGTATTCGACATTGTTGAAATTAATGGAAACGGTCGGTCTTTTCGAGCGCATTCGACCTGTTATTACAAATGACTAGTCAATATAGTACGATACTTCTATTAGACGAATACATTATTTTACTATTTCACATGAGGAAAACGAGAAAACAGAAAGTCGTAAAAATTGTATAAGTTAGAAGTTACAGGTCTTTTAATTGTTAAACGAATTTCTCGCGCTTGTCAAAAATGGAATAAAATAAAATAAGGGCAGTTACAGCTTCTATAATCAAATCTATCAACTATGCTGTCAGGAATTACATGTGTAGTTAAAGAGAATTTTGTAAGAACTATACGTAATACGTAGAACAAAATATTGTATATCGCACACTAAGGAGAACATCAATCATCGACTCAAATCCGCTTCTTTTAAAACAATAAAAGTGTCACGCACACGTGCTTCATTTGTAGGTAGGGCAAATTTAACTTGGTTGACTTCGAACTCTTTCTTTGTACTTGCCGTGGTCAGGCGTGGGTTTTGTTTGATTTTGTTCCACTTTCCACCACTCCCATCGATCGAATTTTATAAATTGCCTTCAGTCTCTTGTGGCAACAAAATATGCTGGAAAGATGATAAGATAACGAAAGGTAACTTAATGACAACATACTGGAAATTTTGCCAGAATAGACCATTGACATTAGTTTTACACGGTGGAAACACGGGATAGTCAGAATAGATAGCAAAACAAAATGATATCTTCTCTCAGTTGGGTTGGAATATTGTATTAATAACCAGGCGAAGAGAATAAAAAAAAAATATATAGTTCAGGAAGCAGCAATTGAGTAGTCTAGTATACAAAAATTACTATGGATAGATGTATTAACTGATAAAGTTTGTGAAATAGCAGCTTTAATTCTAAAAAAAATGTGCTGGTGGCTTTACTTTAATCGATGTAAACTATTGTTATCAAATACTCAGCAATTGCAGGAATATTGCATAAACGGTCTATAGTGGCAAGGAATTGTTAAGCCCTGTTGTCTTGCTTAAAGCAATTTTATAAAATGTCTACATATGTATGGGTGTATGGATGGAATTAAAGTTATTATCATCAGTCGACTTTTTCGGTAGAGTGTCGTATAGGAAGAAAAGAGATAAACGGGCTGTTTAAGTCTACTGAACATGATTTAATCGTACTGGTAAACAATGGCGACCGATATATTTCTCAGATTCAGTTCTAAACAAGAAAACGTTGATCTTAAAAAGTGGCAAAGATGACCTAACGTTTTGAAATGTAATGAAAATTATCGGACTGCTTGTTATAACTGTGTATCCAGCTCAACTATTTGTTATATTTATGATAAAAGTATGTAAAGTTATATAGAAACAATCGTAGCTGAGTTTGTTTCAGAGTGATGATAGCTCAACCAGGTTAAACTTGCCTTGATGACGTGAATACAAGGAAATCTGTTTTTTTAATAGAAATATAACATGGAACAGGAGAAATTGACTCAATCTGGAAATAAGAACTTCAAATTCTTAAAATGATATGAACTTTGCACTGGTCTTAAACGATAACATCACTTTGTAATTTTTTAAAAAGTTATAAATGGTTGAACACCATCAGGACACTAGGTAAACAATATTCAGGTATAAACAATTTAAAGTAAATATTTATGATAGAGAGTCAGGCGAAAAAGTATGTCTACAAGAAAAGGCTTAACGTTTTCATCACCCGCCTATGAATATAAATAATTGATTCAAATAGTTGTGTCTTGATTGGTGGATAATTTTATTGAACTCTTTGAACCTGCAACAGGTGCAGAGCTTTTGGCACGGTTTAGGGGTATAAATAACGATGAACACTACCCTGTGCTGTTACTTATGACGAAATATTTCAGGGATATATTCGAACATTTTCATTTTGTTCCACCATGAATCTCTACATATTGTCTATGTTCCTTGGCACAGTTTTAATTGCATTCCAAATATCGTTTGCATCTAGTGACAATGAAGGAAGAGTCCGTCAGAATCCGCCGAAAGAATCTACCCAGAAGGACGACAGATCAATCCAGCCCCTGGCATTGGTAAGTGCCGGTATATATTTGTATTCTGAAGAAAACAATATAGTGGTAAAGTAGGGTAGTTGCAAATTATTTAATGATATATATGTTCAAGAAATTACTACTTTGAAAGTAAATTTGCTTTTGAATTTTGAAGTATTGAATTTTAAGTAAGTGCAATATATGTAAACGTTGAACGACCAATTAATTAGAAAAATTTCCAAAATTGCCTCATATATCGTGAGAATGACAAAAAAGGAGCCGACAAAGCTGAAACATTAAGCACTCCAATTTAGAAGGAGATGTTTGCACTTTGGTTTCGATTGCAGTGCATTTGCAAATCGCATTCTATGATTAAGCATGCATGGTTAGTAGGGATTGAACTTAAGGAAGATTCTTCGCACAAAAACTTTTATTTTCGTTGATAAACAAAGTTATTAATCTCAATTTGGAGGGACCAAATAACTGGGAAATGTACCTAAAAGGTTGTAAAGGAAGTGCTGAGGGAAGGTCCTCGAATGTGTGTTTAAAATGCCTGAATGTTATGAAGAATTTCAAGTAATATATTATCACAGAAACTGGATGATTGAAACGAAAGGTTGCACCTCTTGCAGGCAAACACAAATTTGGAGTCAATGAAAAGAACTTTAAAAATGTGCAAATATATGTGTTCAACTATAGTAAGGTGATTACAAAAAAACCAAAACAATTTGACAAACTACGGAGTTGCGAAACTCACCCCATTTGTTGTTTATATGATATTTGTTTAACCTTGTAACCAGTGGCGGATCTAAAATGTCAGGACACAAAGGGGGGATTCTCGATTTTTCAAAAGACTTGACATTATAAGTTGCAAATCAACATTCTTTATCTTGGGATCTCCTGTTTTAAAGCAGTATTTTGCGTTTGGTCGCCTTCTTCCATTTGACATATCAATCAAACCCACTAGTTTGAATTTAACCAATCAGTGAGTAGCTAACATGTATAGTTATGAGCCATTGCTAATAATATATTCAAAAAGTTGCGTTGGTACCATGCACTGCCATGGACAGGGGCGGACTGGGCCATAAAACCGGCCCGGGCATTTTTTACCTTGACCGACCCATTATTTATTGATATGTTACCTACATAGTGATCACCGTCCTGGGGAAGGGGTTTAAGGGGAGGAGTGTCCCCTTTTTTTAAGTTAAGGAATGCTTAGATGCAAAATGGTGCGATATTCCTAATTTTTTTGGTTTTAATAATCCTTTAAAAAAGACCCAAAAATAATTTTCCAGAAGCAACACTTAATTAAACTGAGAAAAGTTCAAAACGTAAACAAAAATAGACAAAAATATATGTTTTAGACTGGATTTTATATAATTTTTCGAGCGTTTTGTGACAACATGCTTGAAAAGAATGGAAAAACCTAAGTAAAATCTACTAAAACATATATATCAATAACACGAGCACATGTTATGTCAACGAGAGGAGGAGCCTCCGCAGTTCGTTGCTTCTGGCAGCCACCCCATCAATGAAATTGTTAGTGTCAAGTTTGGCCAATATCCCTTTTTCCACAGGCATCAACATGAACGCCTCAAGATGTTCGTCGACGACTAACATTTGTCTAATTTTGATAACCAAACACGCTACTGATGTGGGTCATTTTTATTTATACATAATCACTCAGGAATTAGCTACTGAGTGATATCCAAATAATCTAATAAGATTTTACATTTTTTAATTTGTTTTCTGGAGAACGAGGTGCAGATTAATAAAATCTGTATTCTCTGCCAATGCTATGTATATGTCAGAATGCATACTTT
>KN891390.1:3592-20176 GCA_000934455.1 Apostichopus parvimensis
TTTCACTCCTAAAATCTGGCCATTCATTCAAAAAGGTTGCCCACCCCTGCTATAGGCCTATATCTGAGGCCCTGGGGTCATTCCTTTACCGACTTGGTGCAGTAAAATGTGCCCATTTCGAAGTAAATTTATTCCCAGATTGTTAGTTGTCATGGGTTCGAACAAATGAGGGGTATTCTTTCCTGAAACATAGGGCAAAATGCGGCTGCGGTTCCAGTTCGCCGCATCATGTGTCAACTTGTACCGGGTTCTAATGTTCATGTCAATTGGAATCACTAGTAAAAGAAATATTCCACCAAAAATTAAGGTCGCATGAACTTTATTGCAAATTTCCTGAGTGACGAATTTGTATTTTTCTCCCGAAATCACGCAACTTAATGGCTGCTATCCAGCCTGGCAAGTGCCATCTCCAGCGATCTGGCAGGTATTGAAATCTGAAATTTACTTGGTACGCTGCGCGCGAACTGATGGTGGCGCTCCGCTTAGATAGTACTTATGGCCGGAATACTCGAATCGATTGCGTCCCCCCCACGTTTCAAATCGGATTGACGCCCCTGATAGGAACCATGCAGGTTTCTCGTCCTCAAGAGTACTATACATTCCAAAATTGTAGTACTCGAGTCCGTACTATTTATTACTCGATTCCCGGTATTGCTAGTACTACATTTGACCCTGCTCGTATATTTGAGACTTTGTACTTGACTCGCACTCGGCGTACTCTGAAAAAAGGGAAATTGTGTGTACTCGTATAAACACACCTTTACTTTATTCAACAAGCATGTATATTTCCTTAAAATTAGTAATAATTAATCATGTTTGTATAATGCACTGCAGTGTATTATAGCTCATTACTGTGTGATACAGTGTTAATTTTGTATTCTTGTCAGTATTGAAAATTGTGTTTAAAGTATATGTTTTCACTTTGTATTCCTTACTGGTCTTTTAGCTCAGCTGAAAGCTTTCAGCTGTGCAATATAACGATAGTGCGATTGTCTGTCGAAATTCTGCCACATCTTGCCATCATGTTTGATTGACTGCCACGTCATCATTTTTCATTCGATTTTGCTGAAATTTTGGTGAGTGGTTTGTGTGTGAGTTAAGTTTTCATACATACGATCATATTTTATCATTTTGAAGGTCATATGAGGTCACAAGCACAAGGTCATTTTCTGTAAACGTGCCATTATCATGTGTCGCACATGCGTTACACTGCCTTGTAAAAAAATAGCTGGTCATTGATGAAATCCAACGGTTACGCAACATATTCGCGTGGTGACGTCAGTGCAGTGCGGTATCTTTGTTATCATAAAAACGTTTCTACAGGACTTATATTCATTATTATACTGTGCATGGTCTGATCATAAAACATTTGAATCTTTTCTTGAAAAATAATCATTGCTAAAACGTGTCAACTCAATATTAAAAAACTACATTGTATGTGTTGAAATAAATTGTGGATGAAGTGTTTTGTTCGATAATTAAGTTGAGTGTGCCCTCCCTTCTTATTCCTCCTCCCATGTATTTCAAAAGATAATCATTAATGTTGATCCCGTAAAAAAATATTTAGCAATGGAGGTCAACTTAATTCTCAAGCAGGCCAACGAAAAATTGTATTTTCTCCCATGTACATATATATCTTATATTATTCAGCATAGGCCTGCACCTATCCGGATTGTGAGTGCACACGATTGGCAAATGCAGAGGTAATTGTACTCGAGTACATTTTTCCGTACTCGAGCACGTATACTCGGGGCTTTGTACTCGTAGGCGTACTCAGAAATTTGTACTCACTTTACCCAAGTCTGCTAAATACTTTTTCTCCCGCTGTCATTTTCGCGTTAGTATAGCTAGTTATGATGTATCTATATCCATCAAAGTCGCATAGCGCCACCACTATTCCTTGACAACGAACTAAAACAATTTAGGTAAGATTTTGCTTCATTCTATCTTCGCTTTAAAGAATCGTTTAGCTTTCTATTGGCTTTTTATGTCTAAGGGCGTTAATTGTTACGTAAATCCATGGCTCAAAACTACTTAATCAATTCGAATTCAGTTGCAACAGAAACAGTCGCACAGAACGGTAAGTTCAATTTATCTTGATCAGCCTTACATAGAAATGTTCGCTTCTGAATATATAGTCAGTATTGCTAATTTCGGAACACTGCCAATTTCGGACACCCCTAAGAAATGCACGATTTCACCATGACAACCTACAGGAAGAGCCAAATTTCACCAAAAAGTACGAAATGACCCGTGTGCAAGTAAATACTTACATATTTGTCAATAAAATGACGGAGATCTATGAAGTCTGTTATAATTACTGAAAGAGCAACTGCGCCACCAATTTTATCACCAGCGCCACACTGTGGGACTGTGTGTCCGAAAATTAGCAATACTCTAGCAAAGAAATACCAGTTCCACAATCACAAGAATCTTCTTGGAATACAACGTGAAAACAGTTTGCAGGAAAGAAAGTTTGGCCGTGTATCGTAATATAACACACTTCTCCCACCATATCAAGTATATTTTCAGGTGATTTATACCAGAAGATATAGTTTTGGGGTGTTTTAAGGCTTAGGTGTCCGGAATTAGAAGTGTCCATGCTACCTTTATAATCAGAGATGTTAACACTAGGCTAGACCTATGCATTTTAATGCTCAGGACGTCTTGGTAAAAATGGTAATGCGCGTTCTTATCTTACTCTAAGTCTTGTCGCAAGCGTAAGCTACTTTAAGGTATTACCTTATTAGTAACGATACTGCGTTTATTTGTACTGAAACTAAGGATGCTTGTATTTTGGCATAGGACTAGGCTAACAGTAACACTAACAGTTAGTCGCAGAGGTAGCATGGACACTTCGAATTTCGGACACCTAAGCCTTTCTAAGATTCTTTGTGATTGTGGAACTGGTACTTCTTTGCTAGAGTATTGCGAATTTCGGACACACAGTCCCACAGTGTGGCACTGGTTATAAAATTGGTGGCGCAGTTGCTCTTTCAGTAATTATAACAGACTTCATAGATCTCCGTCATTTTATTGACAAATATGTAAGTATTTACTTGCACACGGGTCATTTTGGAGAGAAAATAACTGTCGCTTCGTACTTTTGGTGAAATTTGGCTCTTCCTGTAGGTTGTCATGGTGAAATCGTGCATTTCTTAGGGGTGTCCGAAATTCGCAGTGTTCCGAAATTCGCAATACTGACTATACTTTAGGCTACCCTGCCCTAAGCAGTCTTTTGAGGTATGTATGGGTATGAGTGACTATAAGGTTGCAGTTGGTTATATTTATACAAGTCCTCAGTCATAACTAGGCCTAGCTGCAGGCCTAAATCTAGTAAATGGCTACTACCAACTTGCCAACCCCCTAGAGGTGTAAACCAGGAGGTTTCCGCACAAAGGCCTTGAGATCGGTGCCGGAAACGTAGGGATTTTACAAACATTCTAAACTCTAAAATCGAATAAAACTCATCATTTTGTCATTCTAACTACTTTCCTTTGCACTTCATTCACCAGAATTCCTGAATCTTGCATAATTGATTACATATGCCTAGGCTAATACGAAATCCTCGCACAGTCCCATGTAAATCTGCTTTACTATTTAAATCTGGTTTAAGATTTTTGTGTGTGGATTTGGAAATCCCACTGTGCATGAGACCATACATAAAATTGTGTGTCTCTCTGAGAAAATGGTGAGAGTTGGCAGGTATGAATAATGAAGTCAGTATTTCTGTCACAATATTTGTCCCATCTTTCCAAGGAATGACTTATCTAGCATCGCAATATGCTATAAAAGTGCAAAGATACATGTCTCTATCATCTTTGTACAAAGGAATCATAGTGTTTTATATCCAAAAGATAAGACAAAATTCAGAGCCGTGAAAACTACTGTGTACACAACAACACTTGAACATTGAATTATTCCCTGCTTTTACATTTGAAATGACTGATAGCCAACAGATGTGAACTATAGCTTGCCATGAACATGGCTACCAGAATTTAAAGAGCAATGTAATGGGCACATTATGGACATATTATTCTGCATTTTATGGTATTGATAAAAACATGATTATAAAAATCATGAGGAATGAGTAGTAAAGGATTTGAAAAAGATTGAGAATTTGGTACACCTTATGTAACCAGGTGGTCCATGCAGGCAATACTGCAGTCAAGCGAAGTACTGCAGTAGTTGTACAGGTCTGTAAAAAAGTTAAGAAGATCATTTTCATGTTTACTTTGACCGTAGAGGATTATGTTAGCAGAATAGATATGTCACAAGCAGCCAACCATTATGCTGTTATTATGTTCTCACTTGAGTTTACAACATTCAATGTTTATTAATTTCATATTTTTCTATTTCTTTCGTAGAAGTAGATTCTTTCCTGAATGAAATGCAATTCAAGCTACTGTCATCTTCCACTTCTGAGATTTGAGCTGTGATGTCAGCTAAGTAAGTTTAAAAAAAATTTAAAACACTTAAAAAATATAAAATATGAAATATAAATAAATGGGGAGCAAAGAAGAAAGAACTGAAAAGAGAATTGCTTTATGACACTTCATACAATACCATAGAAACCATAATGGATCATTGGATCCTAAAACTGTTGCAGTAATTTAGTTACATATTTGCATTTCAATCGACCTCATTCTCATTCGGTAAAATAATTTTATATTTTATGCCAGCATTTAATATCATAATTATTTGTTTAATTTGGCAGTATCAAACTTATTTCCTAAATGTTGAAATTAGTCCCCATTTCTCTTTGCAGAAATCCAGTGAAACATGTGCTTATTTTTATCCTATGGTATTAGCCAGTGACAATCAATGCAATGCTCTTTATACCATGTTCAATCAACATTGTTCATTTTACATTTTTGTCAGATAAGCCCAATGAGAATGAAATTAGTCTATGGTATGTGAAGTCATTAAGGCAAATTCCTCGACACTTTATTATTAACAAAACGTTATTAACAAAACAGGGAGTATAATTAGAATATGTCGATTAAACTTTCATAGCAAATTTGTATTAAAATTCATCTGATACAATACAATTGACTGATTTAAGCTCTCAGGCAAGGCTGTTCATGTTTATAAAACTCTTTCATAATCAGGCTTCATTGAATACAAGGTTGAAAAGTAAGGAAGGAATAATTTGACCAACTTGACTGTACTCATTATTCATAACTTTGTGTTTGACCTCCTGCTGCTACTTAAAATTGCAGATATAACATAATTTTATTTACAACACAAACAGATCCTTAAAGAGGCCAGCATCGAAGGGGAGGCGGCCATTCCGGCACGATGTCACCCGCCTGGAGATAAACAAAATTCAGCAGGAGATAGACGGACTAAAGAGACAAACTCAACTGGGGGTTAAAGAGAGGAAGGAGCAACTACGGGAGGATGAAGCTGAAACCGTCAAGAATATCGCTGGGTAAGAAGACAAGGATGTAAAGAGAATTCCTCTCGTACAGCAACGACCCCGTTCACAATTTCACCAAACTAATTTACTTTGTTCCTGTGTATAGCATTGTTTGTTTGACTTTCTCTGTGTGGAACAATAAAGAGACATTTTAATATTTTGTGTGATTTATTTCAGCATTGTTACAACCATGGTGAATTATTTTCCCTTTCGAAGAAAATCCTAAGATTATAGTTTATACAAAGTTTACTAAACATAAGACACTTCTTTGCAGATGTGAAAGTTATTAAAACTTGAAAGTCAGCAACCAGGCTTCCAAATATATATGTTATTATATATTATATATGTATATATGAACGTGTAGCGAGTGGTTTGGAAAGATGTATACTAATTTAACAAAGATCAACACATCAGACAAATTCCACTTCACAACCGGTTTCGTCCTTTTGGGACTCATCAGGCAAAGGTAGGAATCGAATACCAGACCTTTGTGTCACAGACCTAAGTCCATACTACTCGACCACAGTGATTCACTGGTGTGCAAAAGCACTAAATATATATATATATATGAGAGTGGGAAAAATTGATAAGGAAAATAGTATAAATATAGAAAGTTAATCTGTCAATCTGTGATAGGTTTTGTTCCCTTTATTGAGCAAGTGCTCCTTTGTTTGCATTTATAACGATTAAGGAAATATTAGAAATGTAAAGTATGTAGTTCATATGTAACAGGGGCCTATCCTGTAGATGATCATTTAATTATAACAATTCATCCCTCTCATTTCATTCAACAGGGCAAAAGTTCAGAATGTGTAAGTATTTTGAACAATTTGACCATTTTGCTTCATTTATAATAATTTTGGGGATTATGAAAGTTTAATGTGGAAGTAAGGTTATATGGTTTAATACTGTGAATAACTGCAAATATGCAGACAAGTTTGAGGAAGGGTGTTGGGGTGGGAGGGGAAACTGTTTTCAAATGCCAGGAGTTGAACCACCGCCAAAGATTTCCAGTTATCATTGTTTCTTGTCGAAACTTACATTTCAAATCATAATGGCTCCCAGTTTCCAAGCAAGCCTTGCCAGTCATTATTTTTGGACTGAAGAAATGTGAATTTTTGGAAAAGAATCATTTAGCTTTTTGGATAAGTGGTTACCTATCAGAAACAGAAAAGATCAATGAGGATGACAAGCTGAATGTTTATCAATCCATGCTGATAACGGAACACATCATTGGACATAGAGGTATCTCATCATGTACTGATTCTTTAACATAACCATATTACTGTTGAGACAAATGGAACACATCATTTGGACATAGAGGTATCTCATCATGTACTGATTCTTTAACATAACCATATTACTGTTGAGACAATTGGATCACATCATTGGACATAGAGGTATCTCATCATGTACTGATTCTTTAACATAACCATATTCCTGTTGAGACAAAGTTTAGGCAATGTTTGGTATACTGCAAGTGTTTCCTGTTGTGTCTGGATAAGCTGTTTTGTTCCTGGTGATTTCTGTATATTACAGGTTTTTGCCAAAGTTTAATTGTTTAGACCAATCCCCAATGATTTTTAAGAAGGGAGATATTAGTATTTTCTTGATGACCTCATGTAAATGTCTCCACACAATTTCTGCACACCACATTCATCTCATCTGATTTTGTGCCATTACTCTGTTGTACAGCGAACTCCCAGATGACTTTGGAAAGCTTGTGATGCCATATGTACGCAGCAGAGAGCCAAACTTCCAGGAGGAGTACCTTACAAAACCACGGCCTTTTGAAGAGATTGTAAGTATACAATATGCTAGCCAGTCTTACTAACTTAGACTCTGTGTACAGTTTGAGTCTACTTACGTCTTATCAGGGCTGTTGTCTGCACTCTTGACTGGTTAGTGAGTCTTCTGTGGATTATTTATATTTATTATTTATAAATAAATAAAAATAAATAAATAAATATAAAATAAATATAAAATAAAATAAAATAAAATAAAAAATAAAAAAATAGAATAAGAAAGACACAAGACAGAAGATAGACCGTGCAAAATCTGTTGAGCTTGATGCATTTTTAGTTTTTTTACATCAACTGTTGTCTTATTCTTCTGTCGTTCCAACATGTTTTTTTTTACCTGGAATGTCGTCCCTTTTCTTGAGACATGACATATACTGCATCTGTCAGCAAAGTTTGCCCATTTCTACTCAGTTTAGCCAACATCACACTATGAAATCCAGGCGTTATGAGAAATATATTAATTTTTCCATCCTCAGTTTTTCCATGTATGATTCTCCTTTGCGTCAGTGATTTGTAACAACTCAATCAAACACATGGCAGTTCCTTTTCCATCATTCATGTCATTTCTTGTCAGATAACCTCATAACATTAAATCATAGGTTACAAAGGATTAGAAAGCAACGCTGATTTCAGCGTGACTTGTACATTTTACGGTGAATAATTCATCTAGGAGAAAGCTAAACTTGAACTAGATCTGTCTGCTAGCCACCCTTTTTCACTTTGTCATGGTGCAGCAGTCATTTGGTAAATAATATTCATCACTGTGAGTGGTAGGGTTTTGGTAAATAATATTCATCACTGTGAGTGGTAGGGTTTTACTAAATTTCTCTTTTCTGTCTCTTACATTTAGGTGCAGGAGGGGGTACCAACTTACAATCCCATTGACAAGGGAATTGTAGCTCCTCAGCTTCCAAGAACCAAGAAACTTCCATTTTCTAAGGACCTCTCCATTTCTGTCAATGGTAATTCCTGATGTGATTTAATTGTATTTGTAAAGTCAGGAGATGTGTACTTGTAATAAAATGACAAAAAGCATCCAGGAGAGATAGAAGATTTTGTTTTTAAGTTGTCTACTTAAAGAAAGTGGTTAATGAAAAAAAGGTAAAAAAAGTTGAAGGCTGAATAAGTATAAGAATAAACCGGTTGTTGCACAAAGATTCAGAGGATACTTTCCGTTGTGTGATTGGATATTTTGCTTTTGTATGGCAAGAGAAATGTAAATAACCAGCCATCAGCTTCGTACACATGTGTTGACTTGTTTCCATTCTTTGTGTTGAATCTGATTTGTTTCCATTCTTGGTGTTGATTTGTTTCCATTCTTGGTGTTGATTTGTTTCCATTCATGGTGTTGATTGGTATCCATTCGTGGTGTTGATTTGTTTCCATTCGTGATGTTGATTGGTTTCCATTCGAAATGAGGAAAGTGAACTTGAAGAGAGGTATGATTTGCTTCACGAAATAACATTTGAATGCAGTTTTACACTGGTATAGCCCCCCGTTAAACATCACTGTTAACCCACACAGTGGACCACGAAAATTCTTGTCATATTTTGAGACAATACTGCAATTTATATCGTCAACATGGCATGTATGGAATGTATTTTAACTGTTATTGTTAAACCAAATTCAAAGAAAGTATGATTTTTTTATTTATTTTAGACATGAAGATGCCAAAGGTTCAGAGCATGGGAGTGGTACCAATCCGCAGCACCACTGACATAACAGACCTGAACGTGATGATGCAGGGGAAACCAGTTTTGGCAGCAGAAGAAGAAGAAATTGCAGCCATACAAGAGGTTTGCTTAGCTGTATAGTAATATTAAGTCACCCAGATCTCTTTAAGTCATTTTCTTGAAGCTGTATTTGGGATAATACTTTCTGTACCAAACTGTGTACTGGGGGCAGATGGATGGGGCGGGGGGTGGGGGTGAAAGGGATTTGAACAAATCCTCATGGGGGAGTACAGGTACTGTTTCCCAAAGTTAGACCCTGAATGCAATTTGAAGGTGTGATTTTGTCCTTTCCACATCATGTTTGAGTGTAGAGTTATATTGTTTGGAAGGAAATTGATTTGCATAAGCAAGACTTCTGTCAAATTATTTAAAAAAAAAAATCTGTTTCATTTTTATCTCTGCTCTCTCTCCGGCATAGATGTAATTCCAAAGTTTGTCACACTCTTTTAAAGTATGCTTCAACAAAAATGAAGTTTATTTGAATGATTTCACAAATATTCTTTTCTTTCCTGTCAGGCTAATGAAGACTTTGTCACGATGTCTCCAACCTTCACTACTGCGACCTCTGCAATCGATGCGGAGCTGAAGGATTTGATGGACCTAGCCACACCCTCTAACGAAAGTATCTTCCGACTCAAAAGTGCGCGACCTGCAATCAAGAAGCCAGCCATTCTTGGATCGGAGGGCACCCTGGCCCCAGTGAAGTTCTCGGAGAGACCCCCTGGGACTCTACAAGCTCAAAAAGAGGTTGTGATCAATTCTGCTCGGAAGAAAGTCAAACGTAATTAATCTTCTCACTTTTGAAAGAAATTAGTCCAAAATAATATTAACAATGTTACAAAATTTTAATATTCCTATATATTTGACAGAGTCAACACATAATAATCATAATTTTGGTGGTAAATGTAGACTATTGTGATTGTTGACGTTATGAATATGCTTTTCCATTTATGTCTGCATGAAATGTGTCATTGACCTCTGACCTCTCTGTAAGGCCAAGAAGGGACCATTAGTCTATTAGTCTGATTGGGTAAAAACATTGTTTTTTGTTTATTTGCATTTCTCTATTTTTGGTGCTGCCAAAGAAATGCAGCACACACTGTACATGCAATATATAGCAAGATCTATGTTTTTTTTGCTGATTAAAACACTTCACTTGTAATGACTTAAATTTTTTTTCTTTTCCTGAACAAACACCATCTAACTATAGTGTATTGCACGTCAATACCATTGGCCTCAGTGCACCATAGTATATCCAAAAAATTCCAATACCTAAAACAGGCTTTCAATCAATTGTGTTAATCTGCTACGTGTCTGAAATAGTTTGCTACTAATAAGCCATTTTGATGAACAGGAATGGTAAAGACAGCACAGACTTAAAATGTTAAACACACCATCCTCCAACTCATCCCTTACTTCTTTGGTTTTTCCTTTTTTACCGTCCTAGCAGCCAAGTCTTCAAAGAAATCACGTATGCCGGATAGTTTGAAGAAGAGTCGCACCTCTCTTCATTCCGAAGATGTGTTTGGTTCTGACAATGAGAGCTACACGAGCGAAGATACCGTCGACCTACCCATCAGCTGTTCGGCCACTCCGTCCGGCAATCGTCCAACATCTCGGAGCAAGGTGGACAGAAGCGGTTCTGCATCCTCGGCAGGTTCCAAGAAGTCTGTGCAAGAACTGCTGGCTGAAGCTCAGGATATATCTAGTCCAGATAGTGTACCTCTTCATAAGTGAGTGTGAAAAACCAACAGTATGAAAGTATTTAGTATGCTTATGAACTTCCAGATTAAAGTATCTATGCTTATGGACTCCTAGGCTAGATATCTGGACTAGTTATATCTAGTCCAGATAGTGTACCTCTTCATAAGTGAGTGTTAAAAACCAACAGTATGAAAGTATTTAGTATGCTTATGAACTTCTAGGCTAGATACATGGACTAGTCATATCTAGTCCAGATAGTGTACGTCTTTATAAGTGAGTGTGATAAATCCACAGTATGAAGGTATTTAGTATGCTTATGAACTTCAAGCTTAAAGGATCTATGCTTATGAACTTCTAGGCTAGATATCTGGACTAGCTATATCTAGCCCAGATAGTGCATCGCTTCATAAGTGAGTGTGATAAATCACAGTATGAAGTATTTAGTATGCTTGTGAACTTCCAGCTTAAAGTATCTATGCTTATGAACTCATAGGCTAGATATCTGGACTAGCTATATCTAGCCCAGATAGTGCATCGCTTCATAAGTGAGTGTGATAAATCCACAGTATGAAGTATTTAGTATGCTTGTGAACTTCCAGCTTAAAGTATCTGTGCTTATGTACTTCTAGTCTAGATATCTGGACTAGTTATATCTAGCCCAGATAGTGCATCGCTTCATAAGTGAGTGTGATAAATCCACAGTATGAAGTATTTAGTATGCTTGTGAACTTCCAGCTTAAAGTATCTGTGCTTATGTACTTCTAGTCTAGATATCTGGACTAGTTATATCTAGTCCAGATAGTGCATCGCTTCATAAGTGAGTGTTAAAAACCAACAGTATGAAAGTATCTAGTATGCTTATGAACTTCAAGCTTAAAGTATCTATGCTTATGAACGTTTAGGCTAGATATCTGGACTAGTTATATCTAGTCCAGATAATGTATCGCTTCATAAGTGAGTGTTAAAAACCAACAGTATGAAAGTATTTAGTATGTTTAGGAACTTCAAGCTTAAAGTATCTATGCTTATGAATTTCTAGGCTAGATATATGGACTAGTTAAATCTAGTCCAGATAGTGTACCTCTTCATAAATGAGTGTTAAAAAACAACAGCATGAAAGTATTTAGTATGCTTATGAACTTCCAGCTTAAAGTATCTATGCTTATGAACTCCTAGGCTAGATATCTGGACTAGTTATATCTAGTCCAGATAGTGTGCCCCTTCATAAATGAGTGTTAAAAACAAACAGTATGAAAGTATTTAGTATGCTTTTGAACTTCTAGATTTGCTTGTGAGCTTCCCATGGTTCTATGAATGATGAACTTCTATTCTTTGCAGAAGAAAACTTGATAGGAAGGAGAGCCAGATAAAGAAAGGGAAGAAGTCAGGAGTCAAGGTGAAACAAGCTACAGAGGAGGATGAATCGGAACCAAAGGAGCGGTCTGTTGATGACATCATTGCTTCTCTCAAAGCTACTAAACAAGGAAAGTAAGTTTACTACTCAACAACAGGCTCTCATCAGAAGCCATTCAATTTGCATAAACATGAAATTAAATTTAAGCAATTATTGCAGCAATTAATTACAACATCACACCAGAGTCTTTTTGCAAGAACCTAAAAAGTATTTCTATATCCCCCCCCCCCCAAAAAAAAAACAAGGTGTATATATTTTTGGGGCAATTTAACACTAATGCTTTCTCTTCCTTATATAAATATTTTGTGTTAGTTACACTGAAGTTTATGAAGTTAAACCTAAATGAAATGGTAGTAATTCTAAAAAAAATTAAAGAAAATTACTCCAGTCAGATTTACATATACAAAATAGACTTTGCTATGAAAATGTGGTAGGTCCAGGTTTTTCTGACTGGGTACTTTCAGGTCACTATTCAAAGCACTTTTACTGTTGTATGTTTTCAGGATGATCCTCACATAACTAAGAATAATAATTAAAATGCTGGTAATGGAAGCAAAGGAATGTTTATTTAGTTATAGTCAAACTATTCACCACCTTTAACTTACAAATTGAATGGCTTGACAGCTTTAACTTCAGAGATTGGTTGGTGTTGTCGTGAAAGCTAGTTTCCTGTATTACAGTACTATTCATATTAACAAATATTAATAAAACATATTGATAGACATATTATTTGTGCATTAAAATTCACAGGCTCACAGCTTCCTCAACCAATTGTATTGTATTACTGCTGATATTTCGTCAATATTAACACAATTTTTATGTAGTATTTTGCATTTTTGCAAAAACACAAGATAATAAGAGAAATAATGATAACAAAAAGCCAAATTTCAAACAAGATTTCATAGTTATTTCCCTGCATATTCCTGCCTTTTTCTTTGTGCCTTCGTATCAATTTATTGATTTATTATGCTGAATACAAGATGGTCTTCAAGTAAAGGTCACTGCATTTTTTTCAGAATCTCTGCCAAGTCGGAGGCAGATATGAAAATTCAAGAAATAATGAATCGTGTCATGAAGAGGGGTGCAGATGTTTTGGGAACGGATGTCGAGGATGAAGGAGACCAGAAAGATGAAGAAAAAGAAGGAATAACATTCGAGGAGGAGATTGAGATGGATGGTAAGTCTTAAACAGATTTCACTTTGAATTAAAGATCAAAAAATGATCCCGGTGTAGAAGCTAATGTTAATTTCATCTCACTTTTCTTAACAACAATTTATAACTCAAATTTTGTGAGTATTATCATTATGAATATATTTTTCATATGAACACAAAGAGATGCCAAACCTGAAGGCACATTAATGATCGATGTTTTTGTAACACAGGAACCAGGAATATTTATTGTGCCAAATTTGCTGATAGTTTATTGCAAAGCTATTTCCCTGCAGTTGTCTTCTGCTTGACTTATCATGACTGGACAGACCCCTGCCCCCCTCCCTATGCCCCCTTTTCTCTTTGAGAGTGTTAATTTCACTCAGAATTGATTCTGCTTTAGAGATGTGTATAATTATAAATATTTGCTTTTTAATTTCTGGTCAGTAGACCTTGTAGATTCAGCTTTGTCATTCCCCTGATAATTTATTTCAAAGACCGGTACTCTTCATATCGTCAATTTATCAGTAGACACACCAGCCATCTCAATCACGGATGATGGCGATTATTCTGACATAGCTATCACTCTCTTCAGGCCAACCACTGAAATTGAGGTAAGCCTTCTGTGTCACTTACTTTTCCATACAGATTGCCTTGTTCTTTTAAAAATGATTTCATATTTTTTTTTTTTGTAACATGAAAATGCAGGTGAATACCAAATTAATGTTTCATTTAATTACGTCTCATGTTATCAATAAAAAGGTGTTTTTAATCTTCACGTTATTAAAACATGAAATGTTTTCTTTTTTTTTATCAAGTCTCAACAATTAGAAACTATCACAGAACAAGAGACCCAAGATGGAGACTCCTCAGCCAGAGGAACAGAGATGTTACTGGACGCTCCCGTAGACACAGAGCGGGCATCTTCCGTGCCTCTGCCGATAGAGGGAGCCCTTCCTCCTCATTCCCAGAGCGTCCTAGATGCAGTGAAGATGCTGAATACCATTCAACCAGAGGAAATAGACTTGGAGCAAGCTTGGAGGGTAAATATGCCTATTAAGAGTATTTCTATGTTGACAGTCAGTTCTGTATAATGGTACTTCATTTTCTGCTCGAAATTCTTTAAAATCTCGCTCCAGATTTTATTGACAAAAGGGAATTAAGTGTTGAAATTTCATTATTGAGATGCGTAGATTTGTTCATGCTGTGTCCATCTGTACTATAGTCTCCTAATTCTAGAGATGTCTTTTTTTCAAAGTTTCTTATCTCGCAAAATGGACCAGAAGAATTTTCATATTTTATTAATATCTGTTTTGTATAATTTTCCAGTCTGATCTCTGTTGTTCATCACCTTTGAGAGTTGTATCTTCAGTTGCATTCGGTTTATAGTAAATACTGCTTTGCCTTTTCATCCGTCCAGGATTTAACGATGCCGCAACATGTCTATTATGAAGACATCGTTAAAGTCGAGGGGGCTTCGGAGCCTCTGGTTGAGAAGCTACAATCTAAGGAATCGGCTATCGAGCAGAAGAAAAGTCTGAACCTTCCAGTCCAATCATCTTCCGTTTCCTTTTTATCAACATGGACACCATCGGACAAACCAGAACGTGAGGTATGAACCTAACATTTGTCTCTCTTGGTATGTGTCGGGGGCCGATGAGGTAGAAAGTATCACCTGAATTGGATCTTGAAGAGGGGTGGGTGGAAGCTTGATTACTTTGGTCAGACATCTAGATGCTGATCTAAAACAAAATTGAGTAAATCAAGTTTAAGTACAAACACTAATAGGGGGGTGATGACACAACACAAGGACTTTGTTGTAAACTTGTTTATTATACAAGGTAAAAATTTGTTAAATGTTAATTTGCAATTTCCCGCATCTGATTAACTTATTTATTTAAACAAGGTTGTGGGAAGGGCAAGCTGGTGGAGGGGTCAGAAGGGGGGGGTGGAGGAGAGAGCAGTAGAGGCTAAGTACTTGATCAGGGCCTGAGACAAAGCATCAGGAATTTGTTGGTTACCCTGGAAGGAGCACTTTAAGTTTGTAGCACAGCCTGATGTAAGAAAGGAAAATATCACCATGTTTGTGTTGAAACCTTTGATTTTTTTTTATCTCCATGAAGAAGACCACATCAGGGCAGCCGGAATTGAGGAAAAGCATCCATCATTTCTGTACCATGATGCCAGCAAGTATAGCTCTACCAGGTCAGTTAAAAATGGCTACCAGGATGCACCATACTCCCAGCAGATACAAGGTCACGAGTCATCTCAGTGGGTCGGATCAGAGCAAACGAATGGTGAGATAACACGGCATGTCATTCAAATGGCTGGACTCTTTTTGTGTCACATAGAAATCAAGAATTACATTTGCCTTCTATTTTCCTTGATTAAGTAAAGATGGATATCCTTGAAATTACTTAATAAAACTATTGATTTATTGGAGCCTGATTTTAACGCTGTGGCTGTATAATAATAATCAAATATTGGGTGTACGTGAATGCTTACATCAGTTATTAAGCTATTGTTAATGGCCTACCATGCAACCTTTAGCAGAGCTTTAATTAATCGCTCTGGTTTAAGGTCAAGTCTGTTACCCATCTGACTCTACTTGAGTCCGTATTTAGAGTCACTCTGTATGCCTATTATGTCTATGTAATGATAAAAACCTACTCCAGCATAACTTTGGGTCTTTTCATTTTCAAAAATGTGTGACTCTCACTATTTATTCATCTTTGTCTGTTAGTCTCAGATAGTTTAGAGAAAAGCAATGTTTTCACTGCCGGTTGACTGCAAGCCTTCTCTGCCGTTACAATTTCATTGTTGGTGTGATTTGTCTCTTACAGGATGGAGATGGAGTTACCAGACCAGGGTCATCAGAAGGGAAGAGGCAGAGAGTCATGTCTGCTGCAGCTAAGAGGATACTGAGTGAACTGGAGGAGCAAGAACCTAATAAATCAGCTGAGACGAGACTACACGTCTGGCAGGAGAAAGCTGAACAGATGGTAAGTTCATTCAAGATCGCTGCTAAAATTCAGAGCTATCCCATATGTCTGTAGAATTCTACAATGATTATTACACTTAATTTGTTCTTGCTAAGAAGGAAAACATCAATATCACAGATCGTATTGTTTATGCTCAGAAGTCATAATGTATGTCAATTGGTCGTTATTTCAGTTGTTACACATATATTTTCTAATTTGATCACACAGCAGGTATTAGTTATACCTGCAGTGTATTCTCTCCTGAAATACTCTAAACATGATCAAAGAGAGAAAAAAACTGTTAATAAACTTCTTACTGCAAAAAGTCTATGTAGATAAAAGTAATAAGTTAGGGCAGTGGTTCTCGAAGTGGTCCCT
>KN891392.1:10432-27494 GCA_000934455.1 Apostichopus parvimensis
ATTTCATTATTCAAAACTTAATTTCACAAAAACATACAAAGATACAAGATGCACATTGCTGATGGAAAGTAGACGATAGCAACATTAAGGTAGGGGAACGGTTTAGGTTTAAGGGCTTTGATGCGGTCATACGTCAACTTTTAATGTTCGGTGACCTTGACGATAGTGGTAAGTTTGTTTACGCGGAGAACTGGGGAAAAGAAGAAAGGAGAAATTTTAAGGACACTAATTACTACTTGCATAAAGGGTTTGAAATGTTAAACCTTACAGTCGAATTTACTTTCACCTTAACATGTCTTTCAAGAAGATATTAAACTTGAGAGCAGATTTTGTCAAGATTAAATTTTCTGTTCTATTTGGGATAAGTCTCTTTCTCAATCCTTTATATTTATGAATCCTAGTCCAATGTAAAAGACAATTTTTTTTATAAACTTAGAGAGGGAGAGGGAGAGATAGAGAAGGAATTCAATCTGAAAGAGATTATCGAGTCAAAGAATTTGATGTTGTGTTTTGTCTCCAAAATTTGCTATAAATGTGAAATGTTATGATTGTTAAAGATTTTAAGCATAATATGTTCCTTTTTCCACTTAATTTTGGTGAAATGTTTCGAGTAACATTATCTTGGTACAGTACATTAAGCTGAATTATGATTGTTGTGGTCCATTCTTGTAAAGTAAAAATATAAATCTTTTTTATCCACAGAAAAATAGATTTACTTATTTTGACCCAGCCATGATTTTCAGAGAACACGTACAGTTGAAAAACTTTCAGGGAGAAATAGGCAAGAAGATTATCAAAGGAAATTTAAGCTCGAGAAGAACATTTGTCATGTTGAGATCAATGATCAATCACTATTTTGCACTTAATATAATTTCTCATCAAGAAATTACCCATCAAACTACAATATTATATAATAACATTGGGTTTGTAAACTGGTACAGAAGTTGAGTTTGAATTTTCTCACATTTGCACAAAATTATCCAGTAAAACTTATTGGGCAGTTCCACAAATTGACAGACTTATTTATTCACAATCTCTAATGATATCTTTTTGTTACTGATGGAAGGTGTCAAAGATTCTTGGCTTTTGAAATGGGAGTTTATGGTAGCTTATGAATTTTATCAAACCTTATCTTTCAGCTGTCTTACCTAGAGGGGAGAGGTTGGAGCGATTTATTTTTTACTGTTTTTACATGAGTTTACTCTTGATCTTTTAGCAATGCCATTAATACCTGTTTCGATCATTGGTAGATTTCTTCACCGCGCTCCAGTTCCTATGATCCACCTGATCCTTCAATACTGACTGTCTGGACACTTCTCTCTTCTGACGTTCAGCTTCTTCTCTGGCTGCTGCATTTGTTCTTACAGCCTCTTGATGAGCCTGCATGATATGAGGGTTGAAAGTGAAATTGCATAAATTATCTTTTCCTCAAGCAAATAACTATAGAACCCAAGTTACAAAAATTTAAAGAAGCAGTTATGTACATGAAAGATATGTACAAATAAACAGTACAATCAACAAGTGCAGCTAGGATATATTAGGCTTGGGATGGACTCCACTTTAATGTCGGAGAAGTCGGATACAGCTAGCTTTAGGCTTTAACCTAACTTACCGTATCACCTGTGTTGGACTGTACTTGGACATTTACAGCATTATTATTATACACCTCCGAATGTGGCATGAACTAGATTCTGCCTATCTGCACATGATCACAGGCTATCCCACACACCCACCCCCGCCAAAAAAAAAAAAACAGGAACAAAACAAAGAAATAAAGGGATGATGAATGGGACATACTTGATCCCAATAAACTATATTTTGTAATTTTCTCAGCATTGGAGTCTCCATTTGACAGGAAACAAGCTAGGCTAGGCCCTATGCCTTCATGATGGAGTACACTACAGTCCTGTCATAAGTGTAATTTCTGTTAGTGTTGGCTCATTATCATTGGCCGGCCTAACTTTAGAATCCGTACCATATGAATGGGAAAGCTTACTTTGAATCGGCAGAATAACAACTGTATAATCCGGTTAGGATTAGGAGATAGAAGAACGGGAGGTGGAGATAGGGAGTGATTACATGAATGTGGGAGAGAGATATTAAGCGGGATATGGATTAACAGAAATAGTCAAATGGTACGGATTCTAAATTAGTACCCATTGGCCTAAGTTAATTGTAGCCTAGGTTTATCACAAAGTAAAGCTGATTTCTGAACCAGTTATTTTTACTTAGCATTAACCTTTGTTGATATTCAAGTTACACCTTTGAAATGCTGCTCTTGGAATTGCAGTTACATGAGTCTGATGTAACTTACACCGTACATTAGGGCATATTAACCTGGGCTTTCTTAAATCTTAATTTGGGCAATATTAGGAGACTAACATAAGACAATGTAAGCAAGCTACACATGGGCAAAGGCTTCATTAAGTTAAACACAGACTTAGACACACCCTCCCCCCCCCCCTCCACCTGCACGCCCTAAGTAATGACTATGGCCTGCAATAGACACACTGAATTTTAGGCCTATGCCTAAGTTAGTCTTCTGTAGTGTAGGATACGGTATGTTATTTATAGTTGTCATCCTTCCCTTTGAAATGAAACTGTCTAACTCAGTCACGGGACCGTAAATTATGCAAACCTCATATTCTTCCCTTCTTTTTAATGCCTCAGTTCGTCTATCTATCACTCGTTGTTTTCTCAAAGCCTCCCAGTGATACGCATTTTGACTCATTTTGAACGATGGAGTTGTTATATCGTAAGTTGGTTGTAAATTCCAGATGAAATTGGTCAAATGGTCCTTTAAATCCGTATTTAGTGCATTGAATGCATTACACAGTACCGTATTACGATCTACTTGCACATATCGGGAAAACGCTTCCGATCGATCCTAGTCGTAATCAAAGTGTTGCTGTGGAAACAAAAAGAGGACGCTATTGACTTTCTGTGAATCAAAGCCTTTTTTCTGTGACGTTCTGTATCCGCCCAGACTGTTTCAGTTCTGTTCCTCTTGTCATACCATGGAGCTATAAAAATATAGCTCCATGGTCATACGAGAATGTCTCACACCATTTACGTGCATGACGCTGCAAGAATACTGTACAACAATAAGCGGAAAGGAATCACATTATATAGTTATTATTTCTGTGCGGTTTGAACATTTGGTTATTTTCCAGTTTCTTTATTGATGTGTATCATTTTCATAAAGTTACATTTCAGAATACAAACTCACACGAACACAATGCAGTATATACCTTAATGTCCCTTTGTCAGTGTCTCGGAAGAACGGGAAACAGGCGTTGTACCGTTTACAGGCATAAATCAGTTCAACAGGGACCCGACCCAGGTTTAAGACTGGAGTCGGAGAGAGAGCTGGGCGGCCATGACGAGTGAGATGTTAGATGAACTTAGTCAGTGGAGTAGAAAGTACTATGTCGGCACTGCGTTCGCATACAAATAATTACAAGTGAAAGTCCTTTGTGGTTATTCTCCCCGCCCCCTCCCCCAACCCAGCTCGGATCCAGCGAGTACAGTGTCATGGACCGTTAGAGGATGATCAAGGACTTTTAAACTAGAGTTGTGGCCCAAGTGAAGTTATTGAAGCTGACTCGCATGTAGATGCCGTTTGCTGTCGTGCATGGTGATATAGTGCAATTTCCGAAATGCAAGACGAATTTAAACTAACGGAGCTCTTCACCAAATGTTTCGTATAGATAAATCATTATGCTCTTGTTACCGTCAATTACAGGCAAGGTTTGCAACAATGATTCATTTGTAGCAACATTAATCCCAATAGAGCGGTGCGTAAAATGAATAGAAATATAAAAACGTCTTTATTGACGATAATCGCTTTATTTCCACTTCACCGCTCATTAAATTGAAAGAAAGAAATATTATAAGAAGGATGATATATATATATATATACATATATATATAAATGAAAATCGTAATGAGTTGGAAAATCAAGAACAGTGAAAAAACTTCCAGCCTCCACCGGGATTCGAACCCGGGCCTCCCGCTTTGTATATATATATATGTATATATTTCGCGGATAATGAATTGCCTGATTCTGACATATGTTCCCCGTTACCTCCGGATCTCGATCATTGCAAGGCGAGAGAGAGAGAGAGAGAGGGTGAGGTGGAGGAAGAAAGTTTAGTGTATTGGGTCAAATTCTTTTAGCGATGGGTATTTTTTAGATGCATGCATTCCGATTACCAAGGACAATGTCATTCAATGAGATATATACACAACCAAGCTTACATAAAAATGTAAATTTAAGAGATACTGAGTCACGCCATGTATTTGGTTTTGTTCAACTCAATGGTACCAAGCTCGGCCAAGAAGGAAATAAATTTATAGCTGAACTTCTGAACCTCATTCACAAAGACCGTAACACGGGCAGGTTTGAGAGTTACGAATGGGCGGTGGAGGAGGGGGAGGGGCGAGTTAATTCATATGCAAGGGTAGCGTTGTACTATGGGGTGAAAAAGGGTAATTGCCCATGTACTCACCATCGACATCCCTCTGCCGGGGGAGAGGGGACCCTGGTCCATTTATTTTTCGTCCACCTTATTCCAAAAAATATAAACTTCGAAGCCTTCAAAGTAAGACAATTGTTTAGTTAAGATTCAAGGCACAATATGCGTTATTGTGATTGACTGATAGTGATACATAGGTCAATCCGTTATACACGACCTGTATAGTTTTGTGTCCCAGCAGTTGTGGGACACAAAACTATACAGGTCGTGTATAACGGATTGACCTATGTATCAGTCAATCACAATAATGCATATTGCGCCTTATATTCAACGTATAAGTAATAATCAGTGGTGCTTAGAGTCATGAAAATGCTCGGGAGAACAGTTAAATCTTAATTAACTTTTAAAAAGTACTGGGCTGTTCTAATGATGTTAGTTAGAAGCTTTATGTTCCATAGTTCAAGTCAGGAATTGCAACAGAGACTGACGACTCGACGGCAGAGAACATATTCCTCTTTGGTACGGTAAAAAGAATATTGCTTTGTTTAAGACTTTAAGTTGCCAAGACTAAGGTCCTGAAGCATGCCAGGCACTATATACATAGACTACATATACTCACTTTCCAATCAAAAATGATATATGACGCGATTAAAATTTTTGTTCAGGCACAGCATTCTACACCTATGGATATAACTTAAGTTCTCAGCAGATTTACCGTAATTTACAAGAACATAACTGATGGATCTTGTATGATGGCCGGGCATGTGTGAGTACTACAGTTTCTGCGCCCACTTTTAACTGTATGATAGGGCCTGTGTGAGTACTACAGTTTTCTGCGCCCACTTTTAACTGTATGATAGGGCCTATATGAGTGGTAGCCCTCCTTAAATTGTTGATGATCCTCTAACTCAATATAGTTGGGCAGATACAAAATAGTAAAAATACTTTTGCATGGGGTCATGGTCACATGATATCCGTGGAGTGCAATATCACTCAAGACACTTTCATTGAAAAGTGTAACTAGATCATTTCCACACGTTTTTATTTATTTAATTTTTTTTTGTAGTGTGTGTTTGCATGATTGTAACGTTTTAATGTTGGCGAGGCAAAAAGTAAAAAAACCCGCAAACCAACAATTCAAAAGAAAAAGCCAAAGAGCACATTTCCGTTGGCTTGAAACTGTACTATTACTATACTTTGTAGTACCATAAAACAAAAGGATGTCCATGCCTTCAAGTTCACGAATTATGCTATGACAAAACAAATATGAATATTCAACAGGCCGGTGGGCGGGAAGAAAGATTAATCTCGCTAACTCTGAAGAATACAGACAAAGTGCTTGTTTAAGGAATACTCCTCGAAAAACATACTTGAAAGTATTCTCACTAAACTATTCATAGATGCAAAGAACCTGTTTCGGAACATGAAAATAATTAAAAGTTCATTTCAACATGGTACCAAAAGAAACTTTGATTACCACTATAGCTTACGGTGAGTCTGCGCACAACTATCAAAAAAATCGTTCTGCGTATTTGTTATAATTCCATGTGCACTACAGTAGTAACACTACTGTACACACAACATCGAACCGTACCGTGAAACCGAACATTATTACACCACGAGAACCAATACGCCGCGATACAAAAACGCAGCCAAACGTTTTCAATATTCTCCTGATTTATGCAAAGAAGAGGCTAACCGTAAATGAAAAGCATACTTATTAAGGATTAAACTTCACTTTCTACCTGCTCAAGGTGAGGTTCTATTTATTACCGTTGCATAAAGCAAGTTTTAGATTTTTTTTCGCATTCTGTACATGGTTAGGCTCCTCGTTTTTTCACCGTGTGTGGCAGATAGGATAGCTTATTCCGTCATTCGCATGACTCATGTTTACCTCAGTGCTTTGTTTCCTATATTGACTGTTCTTCGTAGAAAATGACATTTTACTTTGTGTCGTAGCGATCACGGAGTCCCCCTACACAATTGGAAGATTTGAGAAGGAAAAGATAGATGCAAAGGCACCATTTATCAAAACCGGCACCATTGTTTATTACAAGGAAATTGGATCACGGGCTGCGCCATCTTTGAAATTAGGTTGCTATCCAATGCGTGCTATTATTCAAGTAGGCTAGGCGTAACACTAATGCCACGGCCAGGCTATGTCAATGACAATAATCAAGTTAGCCTTCGTCTATACACATCTTTTGATGGTCTACGGTTGGCAAAATAGGATAAGTAACAGAATGATCCTCGTCTAGGCGTAGCCTAACATTGAGCCTAATCTGACATGTTATCGTTCAACCATTAACTAAGTTCCACATGTCGCTAGGCCTAAGCTACATGGGCTTAACGTTAGGTGTTGGTTATTGCTGAAGTTTCAGTTTGTTTGTACCATTCCTTCCTACTTACTAACTTGGGCTTCTGGTTCGTTGACATAAAGTTCCCCCTTCAATTTTTTAATTTTATGTACTATAGCCTAGGCTACTAGGCCCTATGTCAAAACACTAGTCATTCCTTCCATCCAAAATGGCACATGTATGTATAATTAGCATATGTATATCCTTAACTTTGGAATAGCCTGTGAGTAAATGTTTTCTCATGGATATCCTTAAACAATTTAACAGTGACAGAACAAACTGACCAGTTTTAGATGGCTTCTCGCAAATCCCAGTAAAATGTGTATTGACCACATATTTGCAAAAGTCTGGAAAAAATTGGTTGGGCATAATGGATCTTCCCATATTGTTTGGTGTATGCAAAAAACTGGAAATCTCTTCCTATTACACAGCTAGATTAAAGGTTGGTTGTACATGGTTGTAGCGTAGTATTTGTCAATGTGATACTGGGTAAATTTAGCCCTGCAAGACATGTATATATTTGAGCTGTTTGCCACTTTATGATATAAGAAAAAGCTAACAGGCCTAATTTCTACAATCCATGCACTTAATGCTTATTTACCGTAACCACATTAGTTTCCATACTGAAAAATTATTAGCAGGATCAAATCTTGTTTAATCCTCTGTTTCTAAAAACTGGATTGACTACAAGTACAACGTTCACATCCATCCGTTGCTATTATTAACAGGCCTTGACAGATGTGTTGGCTAACTCACCATTTCCCGAGTTAGATTTTTAGCTTTGGTGACTAGAATATGCACTACGTTAGACAGTTTGACGAGTGACTCAAACCCCAATGATATTAAGACTAAGGTTGTAAACATTTGACCGTATGAATAAAGCAGAACCTTGGCATACTTGAAGCAAGTTTATGTTGTGAATTGATTTTGGTCAATGACCAATCTCAATGAGAATTAACAGTGTACAATGGTTCACTATATGTCTTTGCAATAGTTACAGGAATTTTTCATCAGCACAGATTTTGCACAAACTTCACAGAGCTTTCCCTTCATTTGCAAACTTCAAGTGCATCTATTAATTACCGTTCATGCTCAGGAATGGGTTGAGCTTACAAAGTATGTAACGTGTTTCAAAAGCATTCATAAACATGTTGTAATCATATTCATTTCTAAAACAATTAAAAAAGTTTGTTAAACATCGATATCATGACTGCTTGATGATGCGTAGGCAACCTACTCAACAGTCGAGTATATGCACTAGCTGCAGAAGTAGACTTGTAACTAACAGTAAACAAGTGGAAATGCCTGACAACTCTGATACGAGTGCACTAAATAAAAAGTTATGAAACTTAACAAACTTTTCAACCATGATATTCCGAGTTGAGTACCTTTTCATGCAAAAACCCAATCCACAGTGCACGATTATTTGGTAAAACGTTTTCTCCGACAAAGCATGAAACTGCCAAGTTGGTTTTGCTGTACTGTGCCATACACTAACTGTGGTAGGATATTATAAGGTTCGTTAACACAAAAAATGTGAAGCAGAAATTTTTCTGAATACCAACACCCTAGAGTTGGCGAAACACTATGAATGATTTCTTGAGGCACATTTTACATGCCATTGGTTATACTTTGCAACTAACACAAACTTTAAGGAGTTTTTGGACATGTTTGCTGTCCTTGTGTTTTTTGCAAAGTTTTCAGATTCTCACTTGACACCGGTAAAGCGAGTACAAGATAGATCCTTTGTCAACCTTAGATTTTCATTGCATAAAAGATTTGATGTAGGCAGTTTAGTGGAGTAACAGTAAATTTGTAGCGCACCTTTGGCAGTGAAAATAGCAATAGTACAAATTTGACAAAAATACATGAAGTCACTACTCCAGTAGCAGCTCAAAGTTGAAGTGAGGTACAACTGTACGGCCTTACCTATCAGCACCTAGCTAGTATTGGCCTAACACTACAGGAGTCCTATTGTAACAGAAGCCAAGTTACCTTCGAAGCCAGGCACCTGCTTTCTTGTCAATGTTTCTTTTGAAATATTTGAGACACAAATACTGTAGGCCTAAGTGCATACTAATGATCCTTTGACACGTTTCAGTTGTTAACCACTTTCTTTTCGTATTGCACAGAAAATCTTTTTCCCAATGTGCGTTACATAGCGCCATGTATCTGCGTTACTTTAGTTAGAAAGTATACGAGAGTGATGTAGTTTTGCACTACACCTAAAGTATGGAGGCTAATACTTGTCAATAGTAGTGGCCATGCATGATGTACATAAACCAACCATTAGCAACCTGTTTACAGATATGGGGCTGTTTTGCTTTTTCTATTGTACAGTAGGAACTTTTGTTTGCACGTCTCTAATCAAATTGTTCAACTTTATTCAACTTTATTCCAGTGGAATAGCGATGGTAATGGCCACCAAGCCTCATCCGGCTGCTACACAGCCTGCACCAACACAATCAACGAGTGCAGCCCCACCCCCGAACCAAGGGACAACTCAGCAGGGGTCTGAAAATCATACTGGTGCAGCACCTGTCAGTCCGGATAATGTCGGCCGTCTCTTTGTGCAACAGTATTATACAGTGTTGAACAAGGCCCCCAATCTCCTTCACAGGTGAGAATTATTAGGTTGCTTTATATATGCTCGTTGGTGGTCTTCTAAGTTCTTTGAGTTGCACTGACTAGCTTAGACGTTTCAAAGTACTATACATGAAGAATATTGCATTTATGCAATGTAAATGTTCATAAAACTATTAAAAAGAAAGGAATTGCAATTTAGGAAGGGTTAAGAATTTTAGAATTATGTGAAGATACAGTAGGCTACAGTGGTTGATCTGTGGGTACCCTTGTCCAAGGTGTCAGTGGTTCACTTTCTTTCTGCCAACGTTTGTCACTTTCTTCTAGACATTTTACTTTTATAGCGGTATGTGTATAAGCCATAAGGACACAAACTAAATTTCAACTGGGTATATTGGTGCTTCATCTAACTGGATAACTACCGTACCGAGTACAATTATTGATGGAATTTACATCCTCTTATATACAGTATATACTCTTTGACAATGGATAACAGAGGATGGGACAGGGAGTTAACTCTTCCCACATATCTACAGTACCTTTCTCCTCAAACAGAGGTTAAGCTACTAAGAAATGGCAACAAGGACATCATACTCAAGGTTACTTTCTTGGTATATATATAGAGCTGTGTAGATATCAGGCGCACAGATTGGCATAAGATCTCTGTTGTAGAGAGTAAGTCTGGAGTGACTTAAAGTGGAAGGACTATGATATAATGTTTGAGCTAGTAACTGCAAGGATTAGTAATATCTCTGGTAAGTATGATGTAGGAGGGGCTTCTGTCTGTGCTACCAGCTAAGTGATTGTAAATGTGTACTTGAGGTAAGGGGAAGAGGTAGCTGTCTTGAATAAGAAGCTTCCTTGATATATCGCTGTGTCTTTTAGCCTACTTGGTGCTCAGGCAAACTACAAGGTACTGTACTACAGCAATTTTAGCAGAATCTTCTGTAGCAAGAATTTTGAGATTTTAAAGCAGATGTTCCCCTCTTATTAGTACTATCACATATTACCATACACCTTACTTTTCTTCTAAGTACTCCCAATGTAATGCAATCCTCAGATGCAAGACTCTCATACTGTAGGCTCAGATCAAAATATGTTAGACCATTTGTGCTGAAGGACAGAATGTTGATGGTGTAAAGGGTGTCAAAAGCATGAAAGGAATATTGTTGGACATATCCTGTGCTGTATAAATGTCTTCTTTTTTTTCTTCAAACGACCATCCTCGGGGTTTGTGTTCCATGTAGCCTCTTAACATTTCAGCGTGTACTTGTGAATTAATTCCTGCAGTACAATTCTGTGGGATTTGGAGAGGAAAGAGTTGCCATTGGAGAACTGATCTCCAAATGTACTTTATATTTTCAGGTTCTACACAAAAGGCTCATCATTTGTCCATGGAAAGGTGGACAGAGAGGGCAATGCCGAAGAACCAGTCTATGGTCAGAATGTAAGAACGAGCTTTCGTCTAACGTAGACTCTTTAGTGAACTGTTACCGTAACTTGTAAATTATGTATTCTAGACATATATCATAGACTTAACGTTTCTCATTGATTGTTACTCTGGCATTTTGGAATCTAGTATATAGACACAGCATTGTTACGAACGCAGGATTCTGCGTTCCGGGTAGCAATGTTTTGGCCAGGGACGCAGAATCTTCAAATTGCTTGCGCCCGACTATTCACATAGCTATTCACATTGGCCTACTGTAATTTTTGTAGAGTTGATTGTTGCAAAGAGCCTAGAATAAATGTTAGATCAGGTTTTGAGGATTTGCGCATTTTTAGTTGAAAATGAAGTTCGAACAGGCCTACTATGTACATGCAGTAGTACAGTGAACTGTGTGGAATTTAGCGAGAGATATGCACACTGCAGGTACAGGGATATTTGAAAAGTTGGTTGTTGGAATTGCTGCAAGGTTAATGCATGGAGCTACTATGTAGTTGGCAAGTAGGGAAGTAGAAGGTCGGATGTAGAGGGGGTGGTGGGGGTAAAAATTGGTTGAAACGGCAGGGTGTGCGAAAAAAAGTGCGAGCCAGGCCTCCCCTGTCAAACAGCGCAGCTAAGGCACCCAGCCATCTGCCCTATATATTCTGTAGAACATTCACCAAAGAATAGACAGTGAAATGATCACACATTTACAACTACACTAGTAAAAGCAGGTCATACAATAAATGCAATTGGTGTTCGATCGGGACGCAAGCTTTTTTTCAGGAGACGCAAACTTTTTTGGGGGGGGGGGGCTTGCGCCCCTGGGACGCAAACTTTTTTTCTCTAGTAACATTACTCTAGATATTTGCATTGATTATGTAAGCCAATGGGAACTCTTACTTGTTCTCGTACACATCCTGCTGCTGCTGTATTCGTAGTATAACTCTTTGTGAATGGTTGTGTAACCTTTGTAATTTAAAACCCCAAAGTAACAGTTTAAGGGTTGGAATGTATCAAGGGGATCATTGATATACTTTTTCGTTACTGTTGCATTATTTCCTACAGGTGTACGATTTAGTAATTCACAATGCTTACAATTAATATTATCTTACATATTTACAGGAAATCTACCTGAAGATCATGACCCTTGACTTCCAGGAGTGCTATGCTAAAATCCGGCAGGTGGATAGCTACGCTACCTTGGGAGACGGTGTTGTGGTGCAGGTAAGCAATCAGCATGGTTCCCACCCCGTCTTGATATTCAGAAGAAAAGTAGGGATATGGAAAAACCTCTCTTCTGGGTCTTGAGAGTCATTTTGAAGTTTAGTCCAGGATTGTGAGAAAAAGTCCTGATTTGAACTTGAACCCTTCTTATGTTCACAACAACTTATGAGAAAGTTCCTTCTTGTCCTTTGTCAAGGCTGGGGTACAAAGGGACGTTCAGATCACATGCTGAATATTAGAGCTGCATTATCCTAGACCTAACAGTGCACTGTGATAAGGCTTATGCTTTGAAGGTGTTTAAGAATATAAGATTTGTGAGAGACTTAACGGCCAGAAATCAAACTAAATTTGACAAAAAGTTATTCTGGCATTTAATGTTGAGTATCTTAAGTTAGCTGGCGACTTCACAACAAGTAACGTCAGAGGTTTGAAAACTATTTGATCATTTAGATCTTGTAGCACTTCATAGCGAAAAATACAGTTAATTTTGTGTTGCGAACAGAGGAACTATTTGGTGGAGTTTCAGCAAAAATTTTGACAGTTATAAAAATGCAGTCTCTTCCAACACTATCATCTGTAATTCTCTCTATATATATATGTATATAGGTATCATAAAAGAATGAGTCTTATTCAATATTGTGTCAACACTCATGCATTTTGACTACCCTTCCTAGGTCACCGGAGAACTGTCAACCCATGGGAAGCCAATGCGTCGTTTCACCCAGACGTTTGTATTAGCTCCTCACTCTGCCAGGAACTATTATGTCAGGAACGATATTTTCCGTTACCACGACGAAGTGTTCCAGGAAAACGAGGATGAGGAGGAAGATAGAGTTGAATCTGGTGAGCTTAGCAAACAAACAGACATGGTTTGAGAATCGTGTTTATTTCTCTCTTCATATAGTTTCCGTCTAAAGGAAATCAGAAGCCACGACCAGCCTTTAATCTCCATACATACACATCGACAGTATAAGCATACAACGCGCTGTACTGTGACAAGGAATGCAGTTTACTTAACAGGATTTGCTGGTGGCTAGATTTGATGATCGCTTAGCAAAATCGCTGCAGATTTTCCAAACCTTAAAGCAGAAAACCACATCCTTTTAGCATTTTGTATCCTGAAGATGTGAATAGATATCCAATGAACAGTAACCAAAATACCTTTTTTTTTTATTCCACAGATGAGGAAACTGTTGAATCACCGCAGGAGAAACAGGATTCAGATGATGTGGAAGATGAAGAGGAGGATACAGAGGGTCATCCTCCTCTACCTTCTCCAGCTCATCCAGCCCCCATCAGCACCCAGGAAGCTCCAGCTGTATCCCCGTACTACAGTCCTCCACCATCGACTGTCAGGTAGAGTCTAATTTTCATTTCATTTGGACTCAGAGAATTGATGAAAGCAACATTCTGGGTTTCACTCAGCAATAGGAGTCATGCTGACAGGCTTGATTTCCTGCAAGTAGAAAGCTTTATCAGTATTTGCAGTCAGCAATAACACCTATGTGAAGGATAGAATTTTATGGTATGATGTCTCATAGACCAGCAAAGAAAGATGCATCTTAAGTGCTTCGTATATATGTCTTTATTCATCCACACTTTCTCACCATATTCATCTTTAACATGGGAGAAAAAGTCTGGAATGTTTTTTTTAAAGTTAGACATCATCATGTCCCATCCTCAGTTCAGGCTTTATTTAATTGAAGTCAATGTTAATCCACCATAAGTGTTGTGTCTTTGTGAAATGTTACTTCTTTGAGGCTGTAGAAGAGCCCTTGGTTGAGCTGCTTCTGAGAACTTAACCCAAATGTGCTGTGTGCTAGAACTATCATTTTTGGTGCATTCATAATGGCGTATGTGTGTGTGTGCGTTTGTGACGCCCAGCTTGTAAACACGATATCTGAAGAAGGGAAGGTCGGACCAATTTCATATTTGGTGTGTAGAAGTACCACACTGAGTACAAGAAGCCTATTGTTTTTGTGGAGGTCAAAGGTCATTTTGGATCACCAGGGGTCAAAATGTGAAAACCTTGTGAACATGATATCTCAATATTGGAAGCTTTGACAGATCTCATATTTAGTATGAAGGTAGGTGTATAACATTGAGTAAAAGAAGCCTATTGATTTTGGTGGAAGTCAAAGGTCATTTGAAGTCAACAAACGTCAAACATTACTTCACTCCCCTCTTACCTGTGTCTCTACAGTACCGCTCCTTCCTAAACATAATATTGCAAGGGAAGCTTGGACAGATCGCATATGTAATTGTACCACATTGAGTACAAGAAGCCTAATGTTGTGACGGAGGTGGTCGTTTGAGTTCACCAGGGGTCAAATTGTGAAAACCATGTTATACACAATATTTCAACATGGCCAGATGAGATGTCAGATAAATGCGGGACGACAAGCGATACACCCTTTTTAGGGCTAAAAAACCCCTAGAAAGCACAATTGCTAGGGGGGAAAAAAAAATTAAAATATAAGAAAATCACCCCCGTAATATCAACGGGGTCCATGTATAATTACTTTTGACATGTGTTCTTCACTTGTTAACGCATTATGCACGACAATTTTTCATGTGCGGAGGTTGTTCACAAACTTCACGGATCATTTATAAACATACAGCGAAAACATTTCATTTCTAATTTAATAATTCATTACAGTGAACGGATTGAGCTTATGGCGTACGTAATGTGTTTTGAAGGCAATCATAAATATGTTGCGTTCATATATTAACCACTTCAAAAAAGTTTAGTGAACATTGATATCATGATGGCTTGGGTATGTGCAGGCAACCCCTACATAGTCTTGTTCAAGGCCCTGGCATTCTGCTGTTACTTCGCCTGCTACAATTAATATGAGTGCGCCCTCACATCCTCTTTCAAAAATCTGTCAAAACCAGGTTTGTTTTAAGGCTAATTTTCCTGACAGGCAGATTTGTGGAAGGGCGCTCTCAGTAGTGTTATAATTCGACGATATATATAGAATGCACTTCTTGACCAAGACTAGCCCCTAAACAGCTATAGTACTAGCGGCCCAGGTAGACTACTAACAATAACGTGGATATCCCCATCTGATGTTAACATATAAGAGCATTACATTACTGCAATAAACAAAACTTGAACGAGTTGTGACCACATTATTCCGAGTTTTGCAATATTCAAGTTCATAAGTCAATGACACACAACCCCATTATAGTTGATATGCAGAAAATCAAATCCACAGTACACAATTATCTGTCATTTTGGTGAAACGTTTTCGATGAAAAAGCATGGAACTGCCGAGTTGATTAGGCTTCACTGTGCCATACACTAACAACGGTAGGATAATTTTAGGTTCGTTAACACAACAACGTGAAGAAACAAATGATTCGTGTTAGAATACCAATGCACTTAAGGTGGCCAACCACGTCCTAAATTATTTTTTGAGGCATGATTTACATGTCATCGCTCATAATTTGAAAAACTTTAAAATTTTAAGGAGTTTTGAGACAAGGTTGCTGTTATCGCTACCATAATTTTTTACAAACAGTTTTCATATTTTCCCTCAACACTGGTTGCGAGTGGAAGATAGATGCTTTGTCAACCTTATATGTTTATTGCGTAAAAGATCGCTTTGATCTAGGCAGTGTAATGGAGTAATAGTGACATTTACGTGTCCCATTTTGCAGCTAGAACACAAGATAAATAATTGGGAAAATGTACGAAGTCGCGTTAATCGAGTAGCAGCTCAAAGTTGCAGGGAGGTGCTGCATAGGCTTAGGACTTGCGAACACCTACCTCCTGTTATAGTTTATGCCTAAGAAAGTTTTTAAATATAAATTGTATGTTGATTGAAAGTGTTGATCAATTGTGTTCTCTTAGAAGTGAATATTTTGTGAATGCTATCTACAGGTAGTTACAATGTTATTTAATATATTACTATAAAGTAGCTCTCCCCCCCCCAAAGAAAGTTGCCCTCGCACAGGCATTCGCAGGGGCTCTTTTTTGTCACAAATGGCCCCCCTTAATAATTGTTTATATCTGACCCTGGACTGATGTCATATTTAGTATGTTGATGTACTACAAGAAGCCTGTTGTTGAGGTCAATGGTCAATTCAACACAGCCTGTGTAATTGTGAATTAATTGTTTGTCACACACACTGCTTTTCACTGTATTACTAAGATCAAATATGTTGGACACCCTAACTATACATTACATCAGATTCATGTAGAAAACTGCTCATGTTACATCATCAAAACCGCAATGCATTTTTGCATTCTGTTTTTTGTTATCCATTTGGTCAGCTTCTGCAATACATGATGATACGTATGTTTAGAATTGCCCTATCACTCCTTAATTTGTTTTTCTTCGTCGTGGTTAAGCAATGGCACCAACCATCTGGACTCCCCCGGAGGAACCCCTCCCAAGGTACAGCACCAGGTGGACCAACAAGTGGAAGAGGGGCAGGAGAAGCAAGAACTGGAGGAACCGGAGCAGCCATGCGCCGAGCCTGTACCAGCTAACGAAGACACGGATCCTGCATCACCAGTGGCACCCTCCCCTCCTCCGCAACAAGTCTCGGAGAATCATCAGGGCGATGTGGTAGATGCCGAGAAGCCAGAGGTCAAGGAACCAGCCCCACCCCAAGGTTAGTGGCTTTGATATTTCCACCTCAGTTTTTAAGATATGTCCATACTAGATGCAATTATGACCGGGGGTCATAAGCCATGTGGTTGTTAAAAGGAAAAAAGGAAAAGTAATATCTTGATGACTGATGTTACGTATTCACTATGGACTATTGACACCAGAATGCTTTGTATAGTCTTGGCTTATTTTTGCCTTGCTGTATGGTGTATTAGTAGTTTCTCTTCATTAGCATTAATAGAAAACTTTGCATACTTGGTGTGTTTCATTTAGGTGGTGGTACCGTCCTACAATTGACATTAACCACTTAGCCGTGCTGATACATAACTTACCCATTACGCTAGAGATAATCACAAAGAATCCTACACC